>VZRH01000997.1:2742890-2796369 GCA_013397555.1 Urocynchramus pylzowi | reverse complement strand
AGAAAGGAAAAGAAAGACTGTGCCCCCTGAAGTTGGCGCTGTAGATAACGATAAAAGGTGAGATCCAGGCTGTGGTTTGGTGAAGTTGTTCTTTGCTCTAATGGAATGTAAGAGAGGTCACAGGTATTGTCAGTTGCTTTCACAAAAGGCTTAAGAAAGTGTTTGGCAACTGAGACACAGAAACACAACCCACACTTTAAAACCAGCACATCTTGGTGAAGTGGGTGAGAATCCATGACTGTGAGGAGCAGAGAGCCTACAAGACGCAAAACCACAAACATCCTAGAGGACTGAGACAGATAGGGTAGGAAACCCCCAACCCAATTTGATTGTGTTGCCAGTAGTTCCTTTACTTCTTCTGGGCAGGAAATACAGAAGAGGGGCTCTTCAAAGACTCAGAGGCATCTGACAGACATTAGCTGCCAATGCCTTTAATCCTCCATGGCCAGGTGGGACAACCTGGATGCTCTCTTGTCCTCCCACTGCTATGCTCCCCCTCACCTAGGGTACAACTGTGGTGGCTTTGTCTGGCTGCTCTGTGACTATGGTGGGAAATTTTTCAGAGACTTCCAAAAAAATGGTGGGGCAAGCAGGGTAAGTTTTTTCCTTGAATGCCAGAGCACACACCAAAGCTGCTGACCTCTCCCTCTTGCCAAAGTGAGCTCCTTGCTCTCTGTGCCCACAATCCTGGCTCTAGCCCTGAGACTCCCCCGTGGAATGGAACAGCTGAGCACACTCTGTGCTGGCTCAGCTGGGTCCCTTGGAGGTGCAGCCCATCTCTGTGACTGCCTGGGCAGTGAACAAGGTGCCTCTCTGCTCAGTCAGTGCCTGCTTTGTCTGTCATGTGTTGGTCACATCAGTCCTAGACACTGTTCTCTTCCAGAGAGAACTGTTCTCTCCAGAATACATACACTGTTCTCTTCCAGAGCTCCCACTAATGGCCTGTGAAGGCAGGTCCTGACATCCATCTAGCATTCCAGAGCACCATGAGTGGAGAAGGAATGTACCCCAGAGGCCTCCCCTGGAAGTCCTGCTGGCACCAGAGATGGGATGAAGGGCACCAGAACAGACTTCTCACCAGATCAGGAACTACAGAAATGGAGTGATGGTCACAAAGGTCTGCCTGGAGGAAATGGGTGGTGACAACAGGGACAGGTTTGTGGCCTCCAAAGCCTGTTGCAAAGCTCAGGAGCAGAGTGTTCTTTCTCAGACCGCTGTAGTGATAAACCAGGCATCTTTGTTTCTAAAATACCGACATTCACTTGTTTGCTCTCCTCAGAAGTATCCTGTCACTGGAGTTTGTAAGTTTGTATTGCTGACCAGGCCCAAGGGAGAACTGAGATATTATGGGGGAAGGAAGCAGATCCATCCAGAGGAGAGGGGGTTGAGCTCCCTGCAGACTGTGCATATGCACAACTTTGCACTCAACACAGGGCTAAAAATCAAACTGAGCCAAGCCATTTCCAGGCTATATCCCTAAAGCCCTGTATTGAAAAGGAGGTGCTGATTGTCCTTTAATTCAATGGTCCTCTGGGGCAGATCATCTTGGGAACCAAGGATGGCTTCAAGTCCCAAGCTGCCCTGAGCTGACAGCAAGGGAACACACTGGGCTGGGAAATCCATGGGGAAATCCATGGGGAAATCACCACGTGCCTTGAGCAGCTGACAGGCACACAGCCCTGTGAGCCTGGAGCTGTTGGAGCTGCACTCCAGCTCCAGCTCTAGCACCAGGGCTTGGCTGCTGGTCTGAGCCCAGGGCAGAAAGGACACATAGAGTCCACTTGGGGTGTGAGGTGTGGGATTCTTCTTAATTTCATTTTGATTTCAAGTTCTGTTAAAGAAATCAGCAGTGAAACTGGGCAATCACCTAATGTTAATGATAGCTTGTCACTTTTCTAGCTGTGCTGATCTGATCAGATTTGCCTCTAGCCTTGGCTTCAGACAGTTGAATGCACCTACACTCCATTATTACCACACATGTTTTTTCCTGAACTGGGCAGGATGACAGCATTTCAACTTCAAAATAGACATCACAATATCCATTCCTTTTTTATGGTGGAAAATAAGGTGTTTATAAGGATTTTAACCGGGAGATATCAAGACAAAATAGGTGTCTAGGCCAACAGAAGAGGCTGGACTAATAAGCCAGGTTTCAGAATAAAAAAATTTAGAAACTGTGATGCTCTACTTTTATCCAACCACAGCTCCAGGAGATCGACCCCAGTCAGATTTTCATTTTCATCAAGGAAGTAAGACTTTTTTCCCTTCTTCTGCACTTCATAAGAGACTTAGGATATGTTTGCCTTCCTCAGAGCCAAGATGCTTGACTTCTTCAAATCAAGTGAGCCCCTCTCAGCTGTTGACATTTGTCTCTGCTGTAGATGAAGTTCTGTTCCTACTCAAAGTGTATTTTAAGCAGAGAAGTTGACCAAGAAGAGGTAATATGTGTCTGCACAGGCCATTTGACCTTTGTTCCTACATGTCACCCACATGCACACGCTGGCTCCTGGGCGTTTTCCTTTCCAGCATGCCGTAGTAGCTGCTGCCCTTGGATCAGAGGTCAGGTGCCAAGGGCTTGAAGGGAGAATTGTTCTGGGTGGCTGCCAGTGCTCTCCATAGACTGGAAACACCATCATTCTAAAAGTACTGCAAAAGCTTATATTTGTGAGAGGGTGCAGATTTTTCCCGTTGTGTGAGTTAAGGGGTGATTATGAAAACCTTGCTGTTCTTTCCTTTTGCAAAGTTGTGAGATGGCTCAGGACTGCATTATTCTTGGACCAGGTTTGGAGTGGTCTAGCACTGACCATAAGAACATATTCTGTTTTAATTCACTTGGCACTTATTTTAGAAGTTGACCTAATATCACTGTATTGGGACATCTGTTGCCTTCCCTCTAAGCATCCATCATGTCCTGAAGTGGGTGCTGATTAGTTTGTACTGAGTTTTCCCTTTATTTTTTAACTGTGTCATTTCAGGCCCACTGGATGAAATAATTTTTGCACAGTGCAAACTAACTGATGATTAATGAGACCCAAGACCTGAAGCTGCTTTTGAAATTCCACTTCTTGTAAACAGGCATTGAGAAAAAAAAAACCCCATTTCTCTTCCCTGTATAAATCTCTGTGTAAAATGCCTTATCTAATACAGAAATATTTCCTACTGCTTCTTCATTGGAGCATCAGTACTTTAATGATTTTCAAGTGAAAATGGGGTAACAAACAGATGACAACTGTAACCTGCTACAAGTAAGCAGAGAGAGAAGGGATAGCTTAAGGTTTGTTTTATTTAAAGAGCTGACCTAACTGATGATGATGTGTTTGGGTTCAGGCCTAAAAGCTGTTAAAGCTGTTCAGAAATCAAGTGGATATAGAAAAAAATCATATTTGCATGTAAGTTAGTGATCCCCAAAATATATTTTAGTAGGAATCTTTCTGAATAAAACATATATTTCTTTCTTATAAAGTAGAAATAACAGCATTGAGAAGTAGTATACCTGTCCAACAAAAGGTGAGAGAACTTTGGCCTTTTTCACCAGTTTTACTCTTACACTCCACCTGTGTAAGGGGGAAAAGCCCCAGAGGAACTGGGCTTTGCAAAACATCTCATTTGGTTGGGAAGCAAACTTTCTAGCTAACCCGGTTTGAAACACCGTGTTCCAGCTGTAGGTTCAATGCACATACACAAATGAAGCTATGAAATAAAGTGGTTTTTACTGAGCCCTGATTTTGTGACAGCAACCTAGCACACTGAGTGCCTGGTCAAACCCTGCCAGCTGTAAAGCAGGGCAGAGTGTTGGCACCTCTGTTGTTTAAAATGTCAGGACTCTTCCCACATGGAAAGGTGGTGCATTATGCTGTCAGTGTTGATTTTGCAGCTAGACAATAAGTGGTAGCTTGTGTGACAGACACGCTGATGGATAGATTCTGGGACCCGTTTATCATCTAAAATGTCTGTGCTGAGAAATATCCCCTGGCTGTCAGTCTGGAGGGACCAGGATTGCTGTCAGAGCCTCTGTAAGCACCAGGGTGGTTTTGGTCTGATTCTGCACAGTCTTCTTTGAACTGCTCCATGGTTCTTACAGCACACAGTTAGTGAGGACATGCATCAGGGACAGAGGAATTTTTGCTGCCTGCAAATCATATCCTATTCACAACACAAGCATCAGTTATACTCTTTGTAACTGGGCCGTGAAGACAGGCTGAGCTTGTCCTTTTGAGGAGTCTGGGCAGAGAAGTGCCTTGAAAGCACAGGTAGTTGTTTCCTTTGGATCACCACTTGGGAATGCACACTGGGCTGTTTGGAAGACTGCATTTCAAACTGGTTTAGAGAGAAAACTGGTTTTCCAAATAAATTAGATGTTTGGTAAAAGCATTCTTCTTTCCATCAACTTCCTTGATTCTGCAGTTCAGGTATTCTTTTTCAGATATAGCATTGCAGTTTATCCTGGGACTGCAGCATGGGTGTGAAACCCCAGAAACTAACACCTTCAGCTGGAACAAAGCAAAACTGGCTTTGGAAATAAAACCATAGGATTTTCTAAAGCTTATCTCCCTAGCCAGGCTGCCACTCTCATTCCTTATCACCTGGCCTCCGTGCACAGTGCCAGAAACTGTGTAATGAGCTCCAAACTTTGAAGACCCCTCCTCTGCAGTAGAATGGGGATGCATGGAATCCACACCATGTGCTGTTAGCAAGCCTCTCTGCCATCACTGATTAACTTCAGGAGAGCAAATGAAAGCTTCTCTTTCAACTATTTTCTTTCCCAAAGTATTTTGCCAAAACTGCAAAAGTCAGAGAAAGAATTAAAATCCAGCTAATCTAAACTACAGCAAGCCTCCGGCCAAGGAGCTTGCCAGACTGATGAACAAGTTACACAAATTACTGACTTACATCTACCCTTCTGCCTCCTCCCCTCAGTCATTTGATTTCACAAGTTTTGCTAGGGAGATTGTAGATTAAACAGATGAGCTTTGCCCAAACCAGCAGCAAAAAGCACCGGAGAGCCTAAAGTGAAAAACAGGAAGCTTCTACACCACAGGAATCCTGAATGTTCGGTTTAAAGAGGATTCACTGATTGGAAAATGCTAAATATTGACTTGAGGGCAATAAGAATGATGAATGTTCAGAGAGGAGGATGTGAGATGCGGTTAAACAAAGAAAAAAAAAAAAAAAGAAAAGAGGAGAAGTAGTCCAGCTAAAAATCTTATTTTGCTGGACTTTTTTTGGGACGGGAAACATAAAATTGTATAACTATGCAAAAGCCCTAGGGAAAGTGTTTAAGGCTTCTCAGGTTAAGGAACTTCACTGAATACTGAGTTTAATATGGCCTCTAAAGCTTGAAAAGGAATGCTAAAGTAGTTCCCAAAAGGCCAGAAAATGACCATTTACTTTCTTCTGAATATTAAACAGACCCTCCAGACATGGGAACAGACTTCAAGTACCTGTCACAGCCGCGGTCTTTGATGCCTCCTCCCTGGTCATCCCTCAGGCCAAACTCCTGAGGGCTGGAATTTGTGTGGGCAGCCCTGAGCTCCTCACCCAGCCCCACACGGTGCCCAGCTGGCTGCTCAGCAGGAGCCTGGCCACGGCTCTGGATGTGGGCTCTGGTTTCCAGGAACAAATGCTCCTACTAAGTTCTTGCACAGCCTGGAGGCAAGGATCTGGCATTGCACTGACTAGGAGCAGCACCTTTGTCCCCTTCCTGTGGCCAAGAGCATTTGCACTTGGCCAGCTTGGCCAAGACGACCAAAATGGGCAGGAGTAGCAAGAGCAGCAGGAGATGTAGGAAAGGAGTGACTGCCACACTTCATTGCTTCCTGGGTTTTAGAAACCTTCTGAAGTCAAGTTGAAGGCTGGGACACACAACCATTTGTAGGTCTCCAGCTCTTTGATCTTAGAATCATTAAGGCTGCAAAAGACCTCTGAGACCATCAAGTTCAGCTGTTAACCCTGCACTGCCAAGACCACCATCAAACCACATCCCAAAATGCCATATCTACATGTCTTTTGGTCATAGGAATAATGATTCTTCTGCTTTCCTGGGCAGTTTGTCCCAGTGCCTGACCACCCCTTCAGTGAAGACATTTTACCTAATGTCCAATCCAAACCTCCCCTGGTGCAACTCAAAGCCATCTCCTATTGTCCTGTTGCTTGTTAGCTGGGAGAAGAGAGTGACATAGGATCACAGAATCCTGAGGTTGGAAAAGGCCTCCAAGATCATCAAGCCCAGCAGATGAGCCCACCTGAAGCCCAAACTCAATATGCTGCAACCCCATTCCATCACTGCACCTAAGAGACAGAGACAGTCTGGAGCTCCTGCATCAGATCCTGGTGTGTTCAGCTCCATGGGGCCACACAGGAATATTGTTCATCAATTCCCCCTTCAACAAGCTTAATTCTGAAACTGCCACCAAGACACAAATACATTCCCCAAATTGTGGGGGAGTCCAAACATGCCTAGCACAGATAGGAGACCTCTCCAGCCTGAACAGCAGCTCTGTGAGCCTCCCTGGCCTCATGGCCAGCTGTGGGACTGTTCCTCCTGTCCGGGGCACAGATCCCAACCCTGTTGTCAGCTCCAGGCTGGGAGAGTAAAACCATAACTTGCTGGTTGAAAATTCTAATTCCAAACTACCTTGTGCCATCACAGGGCTCCTTTCCAGCTATTCCCCAGGTATGCAGAACCAATGATCTGTTTTCATCTTGCCTCTACTCTGACTTCCAGCATTAAGAGAGACCATGCTGTCCTGTACAGGGAAAAGTCACTCCTTTATTTCACATGGTCCCACTTTTTCTGTTTGATCTTTGCTGATTTTCATCTCTAACTTAAATCTGCTTTTCTATGAAATGTGGTTGTTTAACTTTCACTTGTTCTATTTGCTTTCCTGGACAAAGATACCACAGTAAGTTTTAATTCTTCATAAAAGTCCTGTTGCTGCCCACAGTAATAAATAAAATTGTTCATCACACATAATTCATTTTTATGATCACGTGCTCATTCACCTTGAAAGAGTGGGACTTATGCAGAAACAACTGAGTAAATTAACTGCCTAGGAAAACAAAGGTAGGACTTAATAATGTCCAATATGCTTGTGTACTTGAACTTTATATCTAAAATCTGTAACACAAGCAGCTCTTGTTCTTTCTCACCTTTTTGTAGCATAGAACAGCACCTGTGACAAGCAGACTGTGTGCCAGGTTTGCCAGTGTCTCGAGAACCTGAAAATCATGACCACCATCTTCTCCAGTGTGTTGTGGAAGCAGATGGCCTTCCAAGTCAGCATTAAACCACAGTCCCCAGTGCTCTGATGGGAGACTCTGACTTCTCTGTCCTGCTTGTAAGATACAGCCACGGACAGAGTGCAGACTGAGCCAGCCTTTTCTGACACATAAGGTCACTTACCAAGAGCTCTCTTATTCTTTCAATATATATTGAAGAAAAACAGCAGGCTGGAGCCAACTGATAGTCTGTTCCCAATGTGTGGAATCTGACAGGTCTGAAAAAGGTATGGAAAAACAGGTAAGACTGTTTATATGCCATTCAGAACAAATCCACAAAAGTAGACCTGTCATCTATCCTGATCTCACTGGTTTGGAGCAATTCAGTGCAGAGAAAAATTATGTATTGAGAAGATACAAACATGCTAGAGAGGGGATATACTCTGGAACAATTTGCCCAAAGAAATTGTGGCTGCCCCAGGCTTGGAGGTGTTCAAGGCCAGGTTGGATGGGGCTCTGAGCAACCTGGTCTAGTGAAAGGTGTCCCTGCCCACAGCAAGGGGGTTGGATCAGGTTGGTGAGGACCAATTCAACCCAGGCCACTCTGTGATTTTATGATCTTGGTAATAACTCCTGATCATTGAAAAGCAAGATGGCAGAGAGTAATGCAAGTTCCTTGAGTGGCTACAGAAATTATAATAAATGTAACACAAGATCAGAATCCAGATAAGCTTTTACTTAATCACACTTTAATTAAAATGTCCCATACATGTGGTCAGGAAAAGAAACATGCTAATGTGAGCATATTGTAGAAAAGGTGTTTATAGTTTAGCATCCTCTCATTTTTTTCTCTTGGGATGTTCTGTCTGGTATACTATAAATACCTTATGTCCTTTCTTACTTGTATTAAGAGAAATTAAGAGAGAAATGGGAAAAAATGGCAGATATATTTTAAAAACCTACCATCAGTAGCAGGATCTCATCAGTTTAGCAACAGTTTAGCATCAACATTCTGAACTTGTTTAAACTGTGCAAAACCAGAAAGTGACAGCTTTTGGTTGCATCTTACATGTTTGCACATAAATTCCCACATGTACCTCAGCTTCATTTCTGTGCTATTTCAATGCATGGTAGTGACTGGTTCCTCAGCTGGCAAGGCTATGACAGAGTAACTAAGAGCAAAATTGTAAAAATTTTGATTTCTCAGAGCATTTAATTCCTCTGATTCCCATCTTTCTTTCTCCAATCTGTTTAAAAATCGTGACTTGGAGAGCTTTTCCACTCCTAAGGCGTTTTCCATCTGCAGAGAAATCTGGCTCCACCAAGTGACAATTGTTGTGATTGCTGGCCTGCACCTGCAGCTAAAATAATACAAATCTGGCACTAGGACCCACAACCAGCCAGTGCATCAGGTTGTCATTGGAGAATTTTCAACTCCAGCAATTTTAGACTGTAGGGTTTCCTTTAACTCATATGATGCCAATGTGGACCACAGAGCATTGTCACTGGTATTTTTGGGCTTTGTTGCACTGCACTGTGCCACCAGCATCCAGGTTTCTGTGTGCATCCATAACAGACAGTTTAAAGATATACATTCCATGGAGGAGTTCAGAAAAAGTCAAGTGCAAATATACATTTCCTTGTCTGTGTTTCCCTCTTCACTACACACACACACACACACACACATATATAAATAACATTATACATGCTACTACTGTATTACTAACAGTATCAATGTTATTAATTGGTGTTTGTATACATATATATATATATGCATATATATATTTATGTATATATATGTATATACACACAAATATATATATGTGTATTAACAGTGCCATGTGATGAGGATATATCTGTGGCATTCTAGCTTTTTTCTGAACTTAGACCAGTGTGTGCTAAAGTATTAATAATAAATTTTGCCTATTTAATAAATAAATAAACAACAGTTTCTGATCTATGTAATAACCCCTGCATATATTTTCTAATTTTGAATTTCCTCCATAAATAGATGAGAAGGTTTGTTCATCTTTTATTTGCCTATTTACACTGGTGAACTGGTGAATGACCAAAATTAGTAAAAATCTTTGTCTACAAAGGAATTGTATTACCAATTTCTGCTACAAAGACCCAACAGAAGTGTTATAATTCCAGTTATAATCTGAAGAATTTGATCATGGGATCAACAAAACCAATGAATTAACATTGGACAGGACATTTCACATCCAGCTTGTTGCTTCAGCTGGGAAAATTAACTTTCTGACTCAAAAGCACTGCATACAGTCCACGGAGGTGCTCTGTGTTGATCTCTACGCCACGTGTCACACAACAGCGTGTAGCTGGAGCTCCAAACTCGATGAGAAGTGTCTGGAATGCTGCCAGAAGCACAGCTCTCATTCCTTTGGTTTAATGTAGCTATATGGTGTAACTCTATCTGTGTGACTTAGTAGAGTGAGATCAAACCTGACTTGAGGTTTTCTCTTTGAATCCTCCCCTCGAGTCGCTGTAACAACTGCTTTGCCATATGAACACGCTTACCTGCAATATTAAACTGATGTTATTAACAGATACAGTATAGCATGGTCTTCACAGAGAAAAAACATCAGCTTACAGTAGAGAGTCACTTGAGCTAGAAGTATTGACTGTTCGGGGGGATATGCCCAACTCTTGGGGTAAAAAACAGTGGAGGGTTTGGGAGGTATTAGGATGGAGTTAATTGCACAGTATCATGAAACCATTACTGTGTTGGGCACTTTTTCCATCCCATCCAGTGGAGCCCCTCTTTCCCCCAAGCTTGTGGGGCTTTTTATGTTTAGGAGGAGGCTGGTAGATGTTTGGGGGAGTTAGGAAGAATGAACAGGGGGACAGAAAGGAGAGTGGGGGAAAGAAGAAGAGAAGCTGAAATGCTGGTTTGGCTTTCTGTGACATTAAGAACTAAAGTGGAGGCTTTAATTAACTAATTTGCTCATCATTTTTCATATTGAAGACTAAGAGATTGTCACTCTTTATGGTATCATCATGTATTTCAAAGAGGGATCTTTATACTGAATTAATGAAATGTGTTCCCACAGAACACTTTCCTTACTTGACAGAAGGAAAGTGAATTCCAACTTTTTTGATGCAAATGAAGAATAACTTAAGCAAAATAAATAAATTTACACCATTGTAAAAGCTATGCAGACAAAGCCAGTTATTTTGAGCTGAAGAAAAAAAATACAGAACCTTACAAGGACTGGGTACACATAAAAGACTGCTGTTTCCATTCTCAATGCATGAGAGGCTTCTCTAGTTTGAAATATGCCCCTGCTCACAGTGGAGACTGGGACTAGGTGATCTTTAAAGGCCCTTGAAACCCAAACCATACTGTGATTCTGTGTTCCTATGTTCTGTGTAAGTACCTTTTATTAACCTGTATTTATATTTGAAAGTTCTACACAATACACTTATCCTTCTGATTACAATAGAACTTGTTTGCTGCCCTAAAAATGTTGTTGTTCATTAAATTCTACCTTTTTTCCTTGGAGAATTTCCACAGTGTGCTGCTGAAGATGGTGAAACACTTGGATGTGAAATCCAAGGTTAATAGTAACAGGTATGAGCCTTCTCATTTTATTTCAGACTGCCAGCAGTCTGACAATGCTGTTTCCATAACAAAAATGGCTCCAGACAAAAGTAAACAAATCTAAGTAGAAATTAGGCATTGTTTCTACAGCATAATTACTGCTTTTGAAGTAATTGTGAAGCAATTTTAACTTATTGTCATAAAAAGGGTGCATTAATGTCAGTAAAGGATAGACCTTTTGGATGGAGATGCCTAGCAGAACAGAAGAATTTGAAGGCAGGCTTTCTTATATCTACAGTCTATTTTCATTATCTACTGAGCAGTTCAATAGAGACAACTATTGTTCAGTGGTGCAATTAGTATTTATGTAATCAACAGCTGTTACAAAATAAAAGATTTAGAAAACCTATTTAGAAAAACAGATGTGGCCTGCAGCTAAAATTCCCAAACTGCAGTAGTTTAGAGGAATTCTCAATCAGTAGTACATTTATGAGTTCCTTTCTGGAGGTTGTTTAAACAGAGATTGTTTGGTAACTATATGATGGGTCATGCAAGTCTTTCTAGAAAGCTCCTAACACTCTAGTTGTTTACAGGTTCCAAATATGATCAAAACTCCAATTTTTTTTTTTTTTTCTGGCTTGTTTTCATTTATAAAGGTATGCAGCAGGTTTTTGTCTGGACAAAATAGTGTCAGAGCTGGGAGATACTTTTTTCAAGTGAAGAGAGACCATTTTACAGTATGTTACCAAAAACATGTCCACTGGGCATGACTGTTCAAAGGATCTCTGAACTCAGGATGCACTTGGTGTGTGTGGCTTGGACCACTAAGAGCCAGCAGACTCAATGGGAGAGTTGTGTAGCTGGGGGGCAATTGGACTTGAAAGGCTAGAGGAGTGCAGTGGAGGAAATATAATTCCAGTATTTTCCCAAGATATATCCAGGATGAAGCAACTGGAAGGACAGATTGATTGATTTCAGGAGTGTCAGTGTAAATGTTTATTTAATCTTAATTTGAAAGTTGCCTCTGTGGCATACAGCTGGGAGTTCCTGTCTGGCACCTTCACAGATAGAGTCTTTTAAGATCCTTATTGGCCTGAATCATCCTAAGTGCATAATGATCCATACCTTACATTTTTAAATAGGAGAAACTTCTGAGCCACTTTCTGGTGCTGTCAAAAGTACTTCATCATCACAGCACAGTGAATGCACATAATTGTCCCAGAAATTGTCCCAGCAGCTCCAAAAGGCATGTGAATTGTGCACTTGCCATCTCTCAAGAGGCAAGTATTGAAGGAAAGATACTCAGTGAAATTAAGCTGAAAATTAAGTGCATCAGACTGTCTTTAAATGCAGTCTTGGAAGAAGAGGTATTTATATATGAAAAATATATTCTTAATTAAAACCTTTACAGAAGGATTGGGTAAGGGCAATACAAAAGAGTTCAAGTAGAAAAAGACTTCCTGCACTGCCAAATGTGTTTCACGGTGTACTACCTATTGGAAAAGGTTTCCTCATTCAGATTTTATCTCTGTTCCCATGTGCCTTTGCAATCCTGAATTATTCTCCAGTCCTTTCATTCCCACCTGGAAGAAAAGCCAGGCCTGTTGCCTGGATCCAGAGTAATGTCTTGGCCTGTCCCAGATGGCAAACCTATTTTGGGCTCTTGTTTCACCGTGATTTCCACAGGCATTCACTGCCTGCCTGCCAGCTCCTGCTCCTGGTCCCCTTGCACAGGAGGTGCCAGGAGCCTTCCAAGGGGTGCTGAGCTCCCTCTGTGTGGCAGCCCTGGGAGCACATTCCTGACACCTGGCTTAGTGTCCCTGGGCAGTGCTGTGCCAGCAGCTCCAGGGCTTGTTCCCACTGTGGCCTGTGGGAAGAGGGGCTGCCTTCAAAGGCAGGAGCTGTGTGTGAGGAGCCAGAGGGAAATGGAAAGGAATCCCTTTTCCATTTCAAGCACTGCAGTTCAGGCACCCTCGTGGGGAAGCCTTGCCAAAGCCTCTGCTGGGTTTGCACCGAGCGAGCAGCTCTGGGATAAGGAATTCATTTGGTGTGTAAAAACTTGTTTACTCGATGTGCAGGAATAGTTCTGCTCCCACAAATGCCAAAGCTCTTGCTGGGACATTTTCAGCTTCTTTCATTTGTAGCAGTGAAGTCTGTGTTTTTTAAAAAACAACTTAAGATGTCTGCAGGGCCTTCCAGAATGTGTCAGAGCAAGTCTGCCAGGCCACTGTGCAGCAAAAAGGCACTTGAAATGGATGGTAACAGTGTGGGGAAAGAGCTACAGCCTGCACTTGGATTGTGTGTATCAGGTTTCACAGCAGAGTTAGTCCCATCCCAGACTTAACTCTGCTGACCTTGAGGGCAAACTGGGACATCAGCAAGTGTTATGAGGCTTGGGACATTTTGAAGGGCAGACAGAAGAGGGACACAGTGGGCAGTAAATGACCCACTGGTGGTTTGACCAGCAGTAGTTAGCATGCCCCAGGCTTTCCTCATTGCCCTTTAAATCAATGGTCCTCTGGGGCAAATCATCTTGGGAACCAAGGATGGCTTCAAGTCCCAGGCTGCCCTGAGCTGAAAACAAGGGAACACACTGGGCTGGGAAATCCATGGGGAAATCCATGGGGAAATCACCACGTGCCTTGAGCAGCTGACAGGCACACAGCCCTGTGAGCCTGGAGCTGTTGGAGCTGCACTCCAGCTCCAGCTCTAGCACCAGGGCTTGGCTGCTGGTCTGAGCCCAGGGCAGAAAGGACACATAGAGTCCACTTGGGGTGTGAGGTGTGGGATTCTTCTTAATTTCATTTTGATTTCAAGTTCTGTTAAAGAAATCAGCAGTGAAACTGGGCAATCACCTAATGTTAATGATAGCTTGTCACTTTTCTAGCTGTGCTGATCTGATCAGATTTGCCTCTAGCCTTGGCTTCAGACAGTTGAATGCACCTACACTCCATTATTCCCATGAGTGTGCCTCTTCTTGAACTGGTCATGACGACAGTGTTTTCAGCTTTAGAACATTCTAACAATATTTCCCATGTTTTCTTTTTTCATGGGAAAGAAGTTGGTAATAAGGAACTCAAACAGGAAATGTCAAGACAAGATATGTGTCTAGGCCAGGAGCAGAGGCTGGACTAATACAGGTTTCAGAATTGTTTTCATGAGCCAGCAGCTGTGGTGCTGCACTTCTAAAGGGCTATTCCAGGACTAATTTTGCAATTCCCCTGATTTTACTGAAAAAGTGAAAAATACTTCTTTTTTTCTTTTTGTGAACTTCAAAAGAGACTTAGATAATGCTCACAGGAGAGGTGTTCCACCCCTATAATCATCTTGGTGGCCCAACAGATTGATGTCTTTCCTGGATCCATCCTCACTATAAAAGTACTGCACTTGCAAAAATATGTGGTTTCTTTCAGGTGAAGTTTGTCTGTTGCTTTTACAAAGAAGGCAAAGGAAGTGGAAGTGTGGATGTTCGGGAAGCTCGACTTTGCCCTTGACACAAAGCTGTGATTTGTGACTGGAAGGCTGGTGTTTGATCAGACCATGGCAGCTGAACGTTTGCACCTCCATCATTCAGAATGTTCTTCTCCATGAAATGGCTGGTTCTTTGTGCTGTGAGTGTTTTTGTGCACCTATGCAGCACAAACAATAGCTTTTCTGACAGACATACCAATACTTTGATGGGGGGAACCATTTATCAGCTAAAGTCTCCCTGCTTTGAAATACAGCCTGGCTACGAGCCCTAACACATCTGGTCTCCTGTCAGAATTTCTGTCAGTCCAGGGTGATATCAGTCCAGTTCTGTCCTGATTTTTTTTTATACTCTGGTCCATGTTTCTTGCAGCACACAACTGCTGCAGACATCACGGCCTGCCTGAAAATCATGTAGTGTTTTTTAAACCTGCAGGCAGATGACTGTGGCCTTACCTTCCTTTGAAGGACTGAGCAGGTCATCAGAAACCACTGGGCATGTCATGACAGGCTACCAGGCTACGAGATCTGTACCTGCCCCTCCACTGCCCCTCATGAGGATGCTGAAAACCACAATGAGGTCTCCCCTCACTCTCCTCTTCTCCAGACTGAACAAATCAAGTGGCCTCAGCAACTCCTAAGACCTCCTCCCCAGGCCCTTCACCATCTTTGTGTCCCTGCTTTGTACATTCTCTAGTAGCTTAATATCTTTCTTATGTTGTAGTGCCCAAAACTTCACACCCAACTCAAGGTGGGGCATACAAGGTTAAGAATATCTACATATCATTATCAGAAGTACGTAACTTGGATATGGATCCAGCCAGATTATGATTGGAAAGGAAAAAGTAATTAGGGTTTTCTTGTTTATTTGGGAGGAGGCTAGGGTGGAGAAAGGAGGATTGAAACGTGGGGAAAGGCCTAATAGATGATAATGACGTAAGCACAGCTGTCCGTGGGTACCTGCCCTTTATCACTACAGCCTGAAGCAGGACAATTAGCCAAGCCTTTTTCTGGGATCATACCACGCATGTCTAACTTGTTCCCAGAGCCAGGAGGCCCAGTGTGCATTCAGTTGCCAGCAAGAGAACACCCAGGATGGACAAAGTGAGCATCCCATCATCACCATGTTGGTATCTGCTCCAGGACTGATGGTATCAACATCTCCCCGTCAGCCTAACATCCCTATTCGTGACACAAATGTTGGTTATGTTCCTCTTAATAGATTGATTGCCCTGCTTCAAAATGCTCTGTGTATTTTACTGACTCATCTTGGAAAATTTCTTGTTACTCAGCCAAGATGTAATATGGAGAAAAATTACAGTCTCCAGGCAGGGGCTGTAGGATGAAGCCTGCAGTTGTCCCTTTGAGGACTCCAGAAATGCTATGAGAAGCTCATACAGTTTTTATGTTGTTTTCTTTGGATCTTCAGGGCTCAAGCTAATCTAAATTGTTCCAAACCCCAGGCTAAGGAACTTGCCAGACTATATGGTGAACAGGTTTCAGAAATTACTTCTTCATATTTATCCCTCTGATTTAATAAGATTTGCTACATTAAGTAAAGAAATTTTTCCCATGCCATTTTTTTGTGTCTCTCTAGTACTTTTTAGTAGTAGAGAGTTATGAAAATTCAGAGTCCTACACCAAAAAGATTTTGAACATCAGCTGGGCATTTGGGTCTTACAACACATCATGTGCTTAGTACGTGTTCATTCCTGCATCCTGTATCAGGTATTTTCCTCACAGCAGTGCATTTCCAGAGCTGATCTTGCTCATTGCCCTGCTTACCTGCTCATCACAAAATGAGCACTGATGCAGGAGGATGGGGATATTTGTTCTGTTTCAAATATGTGGTTTGTAAATGGGAATCCAGGAGTGTAGTTCAGTGGGAGGTTCCTTGAATAGGGTTTTTTTCATGTGCTTCTCATTCTGTTCCTGGGACTCAAGAGCCCAAGTGAATTCTGTTCCCAGAGCTCCAGCTTCTCTGCCTGCAGTTCTGGAGGCACACTCAGGGCTAAAGACTGTGTCACCTCTTACCCACTTGTCCCTCCTCTTGTTTTGACTTCTGGCTTGGGTTATGCAGTGTGCTGTGGGTGCCATTTGGGTACAGACCCTGTTCAGCACTGAGAATGAGAGAAGAAAGAGGTAGATGAAGATGGAACTGAAACTCAGGAGGTCCAAAGTACATTCCCACCTTAGCCCAGGATCCTCTGTGTGATCTCAGGCAGGGGTCTTAAGCCAAACTGTCTGCAAAAAGGAAATAACATAACTCTGCCTTCCTGGAGCACTGATGACATGGAAATAGCACAATAATAAGATATTTGCACCTTTGGAGCTGTGTAGGACAGCCTGATCTCTTCCATACATGTCACATTGAATGTCACCCTTTGTATACAACACTGTTGGCAATTGCCTGAGTCAGCTTTGCTTGTTTGAATGAATTCCTCTGGATGGTGGATTTAATGCAGTTCATTTTATCAAGCCTTGCTAGGCTTTCTGACAGGGTAATTAATAGTAACACACACACAGAGCATTGGAAGGTTTTGCGTGGCTCTTATTTTGAAACACTTGTAATGATGAAACATTTTCACCTGAAGTCTTGAGGACTGAGTCTACAGGGTGTTAATAAAATTAATTGAACAGAGTGAAAAGAATCCCAGGGAGGGCAAGACCTTTCCTAATGGCAAGCACAGGTATTTTGCAAGTGGGTGTGCTGTTCTGACAGAGGAACAGAAGCAATGGAGTAAAGAACCTGCTGGTTTCCAGACAAAGAACAGCCTGGTCCTCATTCTCCATTCACTTTTTTATGTCTGCAGCAGACAGAAGCATCTTGAAGCCCCCCCAATTCTGCCTTCTCAGTATCCTCCTGGCATGTAGAACATGGAATTGAGCCATGTGGAACAGAAAGCTTGCTCCTGCTCTGCTGCACTTGGTGCTTTTATCCACGGGTCAAGTAACATAAATTCCACTGATATTTTCTCTGTGATTTCTTTGGCTGTTGCATTAATGGATATGAATTTACTCTGAGGAAGAAATGCTTATGAGTTCTAAGTTCAGGATGTACTTCTCATTGCAGTAATTGATGTCTGAGAGTGCTGGCAGGATAAACTCTGCAGTGCAGTCCAAGAATGAGTTTATTATTCAACCATTCAGGACCCTGGGCAAATTGTGGTCACAGGTTTTACCTCAGGAAAAGATTAGCCTCCTTAAGAGACTGGCATCTTCATGCCTGATGTGAGACATAACACATGGAGTTGGGGGAAAAATACGACAGGTTGAGTGTTGGTGGGACTTGAGTGTGGGTCAGCCCAGAACCATTCTTTGATTTCTGCTGGTATCCAGAAAAGGACAGCAAAATCAGTTCTTTGAAAACAACAGGAATATGAAGGGGCATCATGAGCAAATGAAGAAGAACAAGAAAACACATAGGAACTATTTCTTTAAAGCCCAGTTTCTTAAGATATCTGTAATTATGCTTCCATTCTCTCTCTCTGTTTTTATGTACCCCCATTGATTTTACCCTTCCCTCTCATCAGTAAGTTTTGAGTGCTGGTGTTTTCTAGATGAACCAAAATCTCAGGAGTGCTGGTTAAGAGGTCTTAGGTTAAAGGAGAGATTCTTTTCCCTTTACTGTGGCAAAAGACAAGCTGAGTGCTTATCCAACAGAAAGGGTTCCATGTGGGATGGAGAGAAAAAAGGGAGAAAGTGGATGAATGCCCACATTGTGGAAGTGCATCATTTCAAGACTACATGGAGTCACAGCTAATTATTATCAATATGCTCAACACTTTTTGCACCCTGTGTTCGGTTTTTATTGTCAAACATGAAATTTGGTCTTTAGCAGCAATGAATAAGGTCTGAAAAAATGTACTCAACTATTCTATGGCTGCTGGACTGGAAAGATGAAGATATGAGCTTCTGAGGGGGAAGAGAATGAGAATAGGAGAGGGAGATTAACAAGCTATTTTAATACTTTAGGCCACATATTACATTTTTTTATATGTGCTCTTTCTTGATAAGGATAATGAGGGTTGTTTATGTTACTCAGGGGTGCCACACAGAAGGGCTGCCAGGAAGGCTTAGAAAAAAGATGGCTTTGTGGATGAACTACAGCTCTAAAGGTTCAAACTATGAGCTGCAGGGTATGCCAAGGGGCATGTGATCTTGTGCAGCTATGTAGTGGTTTTCAGGGATGTGTGGCATGCAAGTGGTAGTCCAACGAGGCCTTTGGAGTCTGAAGAGGGATTTGGATGCTTCTGAACCACGTCTTCATATTATTCCTGCACAATTCTGTTGTTTCAGAAAGTTCAGAGAAACAGATTACCTTTGAAGAGGCTTAAAACCAAACTGTCAGGTGTATTCTCTTTTTTTCATTATTTACTCCAGCCCTCAAAGTGTTCTACATATTCTGCAGATAAGGAAGGAGGCTGAGGGATAATTCAGCAGTCTTCATGCACAATAGCAGCCTCAGCAGTAAGGCTTACTCTTCTCTGAGGGATTTATGATTTCCTAAAGAAGGGTCAACTAAATAAAGAAATACAAGAAAGTAACGGTGTGGGAAAACTTAGCTGTGTCTCCCTCAACCAGTGTCTTCTAGTTTGATCTCACTTTGCTGTTAATTTTTATATTTGTATTTGGCATCTTTCTGAAGTGCTTCTCATCACAATGGAAGCACAAATCGTGTTAATTAATGAGAGTAGCAGCCAAAAAAGAAAAAAAAAAGAAGAGCTAGCACTTCTTTGCCATAGTCAAGAGCTCTTGAAAAACTTGTCCTTGATGTTGTTTTGGCTGAACAAAAATTAGATGCATAATCACTATTAGGCTTGATTGACTACATAATTATTTCTATTACACTGATGAAAAGCACATGGCAGGAATTCTTAGCCTTGTACAATTTTATTGCCACATACACATATTGCTAAATAGCTGAGCATCTCCTTGACTTGGACATTTATCACTGAGGGCGTTGAAATGTCTGAGGTAGTCCACAATAGTTTTGGCATGATGGAGAAAAAATCCTTCCTGTTGATGTAAAATCTCTGTCAGGCACAGGGCTGGGGTATGATATTGTGAATAAGCACAGTGCAGATGGAGGACCTGTAAACTCCAAGCCCTTGGTGTCTTTCTTGTACTGATCTACAGTCATTCAATGAGGCTGAGTTTAAGTAACCCCCTTTTTTACCTTAGATAACAGCTCACTCTGCTCACTGTGGGATGCTGTCCCCCTGGGCACACAGCAGCAGCCAGGTTCCAAGAGACCACAGAGGCTTCTTCAGGCACAGGAACACAACAGTGCAGCCTGTAGATCCCAAGCCAGAAGTCTAGGGTGCAACTAGTAAAGTTCTCAGCAAAGGCTGCCTTGTGTGTCATTAAATTCACAACCTAAACTTTGTGCAGTGGTTGCTCCCCAACTCTCCCACGGCAGCCAAACGTTTTTCTTGTGGGCTCAGATATGACAGTGAAAGAGAAACAGAAATTTACAACCAGGGTTTCTTCAGTTCCTTCCCCATCTTTAGATGAGAGATGATGAAGATGCCACCGCCACGGCTCACTCATCACCAGCAGCAAAGTGACACGAGTGGCTTGGCAGGGACACACAGAGTGTCTGAAGGACAGGCTTCCCCGTGCACTTACTGTTCATCTCAAAGCTGAATCAGGGTTATATGTAAACAAGGAAGAAAATGAACTGGGTTTCCCCACAGCTAAAGATCAATGAAGATTTCAAATGCAAAACTAGTCCTGAAAATGCACTCACAACCTTTCTCTAAAAGCCTGCCATCGTTCAGAGCTGCTGTCTTGGCAGGAGTTAAATGGAGCAGAACTGGGTTCTTGCCCTCCCACCTGAACAGGTAATCTTTGAGATCTCTGGTACAGTAGCCTGGTGTTGAGTCAATAGGCAGAGAAACCAAAATACCTCAAATGGCTGACAGCTTAAACAGCTTGAAAGCTGTGGCTGACACAGCTGCATCCATGGCATCACTGAGCTGTCAGTGGCATGCTGCTCCGTGCGTGGAAACCATTCTTCTGGCAGATCTTATGGCAGATCTTTTCCCCTCCTTGATCACTCTGTCTTTGATAAAATGCTGTTAATTGCTACTGGGCTTCCCAGGCACAATCAGGCTCTCAGGGCAAAATCAAGTTGTCTTTGTAGCCAATTCTTGACAGTGTCATGGGGTGGTGGGTGGGAGAGGCTGCAAGGGAACACTTTCATTAAGAAGGGGAAGGGGGAGACGATCAGTGACAAGCAGGGAAGTGTCAGTGGGAACGAGGAGGCTCCAACAGCCCTGAGTGAGGCAACCTGAGCTGAAGAAGGCAGCCAGAAAAGGCAGGCAGGATGTGGGAGAGAGTCTGAAGCTGGCTGCACACCTGCCAGAGGTGAGGAGGGGCCTCAGGAAAGATGAGGATATGTATGGCTGGGGGTGCTACAAGGTCAGAGCAGGGGACTCTGACTGGCAAGTGGGCAGAGCAGGAACAAAGGGAGCTGTAAAAGACATGATGTAAACCTTGATGTTACCTCACCTGGTAAGGAGAGGAGATGCTGCTGGAGATGGGACTTGAGAAGAGGCACAGCAGAGCTGGATTCCTTTCTCTCAACTGAAGTGCAACCACAGCAGACTCCAGCAGAATCCTCTGGAGTTGGGGCCTGGCATATAAACACATTAAGAGATGCTATTCATAGGAGCAGTGCAAACAACCCAGGGGGCTGGCTCACAGCTCCCATCAGTCACACATGAAACTCTATTTATACCTTCCTACACAACCAAATGAGCTGTGATTAACAAACACAGGCCATTTCAAGCATCACAGACTAGGCTTGATGGTAATTTAAAAAGGGGATAGAGAGGGGAAAAAATGTTTTCCAGCTCCCCCTTGTGCCTCTTCTCTGTCTTTGTTTTGTTCTCAGTTTTGCTGGCAGTCTCCATGTCCTGCCTCCCAGAAGTGATTCAAAGGTTATTTGATTATATGAGGACTGTTTTGTCTTACAGGACAAAACATCATCCCCTGGGAGACTTAGGAGATGCTCGTGCTGCAAGCCCATACCTGCATGCCTGCAAGCTGATGGTCCCCATCAAGCCCCAGGTGCTGGAACCGTGTTTGTGTGTGCATGTGCACACATGAGTGTTTGTATTTGTGTGTGTGTGTGTTTGTGTGCATGAGAACTCAGTGTCTGGCCAGGTGGAATCTCTGTGTTTAAACAGGAGAAAGCTAACTTGTGAGCCCTCCTGGGTTTGGGAAGGAAAAAAAAAAGAAAATCAGGAATAGGTGAATCCTAATACACAGGTTCAAAGCAAACCAAAACCAAAACAACAACAACAAAAACTAAAAAGGAGGAAAGTTAAAGGTATCTGGTATTATTATTTCCAGGCCCCAGAGGAAGCATAGAGGCTGGTGTTATGTCCTATTCTGTAAAGGGCTGCTTGCTCTTAAGGTTCATTCTCTCATCTTTCTTTGACCAGAAGAAACAGCAGGCAAGAGGGGAGATGAGAGGCAGGAACCATGGGCAAAGGCAGAGACCCTACAGAGACATCACTTTGATGCTCCAGCTCTAATGCTGCAATACCTCCCCCCTCCCCTCACCGAATGCCCACTACCAAAAGGAGTTCAGGAGACCATGTTGCATCCCAGTTGTGCTCAGCAGTGATTTGGGGCTCTTCCCATCCCCTAATTCCCTCCTGCTGCCTTGCTGTGTTCCAGGGCCTGTGCCTGTTTGTGGGGCTGATGCTCTGCCCAGCCCCGGTGCAGAGGCTGCAGTGAGAAATGACTGTGCATTGCTGAGCAGCTGGAAGCAGTTATTAACTGAATTTGGCATCCTAGCTGAACTGCAAATGCATCTGGGTGGCTTGAATTGTTCTTAATTATATTTTTGCTTTATTGTTTTCATTTCGCGCTGTGCTCTAGCACTACTCTCTGTATAGCTCTGTGCTGTACATTTTCTTTGCTTCCAGCCCAGGGTAATTGCTCCTTGTCGTGCTGTGTTTGCCATTTTAATTTTTTATCATCTCAGATACTTTCTTTTCTTTCCCCCTTTTGATTATTTGGTTATGTCATTCCCATTTGCCCTGACATTTCAATAAATTCACTTCTACATTATCTTTGTCCCTAGAGCAGCAGTTTATCCCTCTCTTTCTAATGTCTCTGTCTCAAAGCTGGATATGAACTGTTTATTTTTTTCCTGAGTTTCCCTTTTGGGCTGAGCAGCAACCAGCAGCAGACAGCAGCGTGCTGGGCTGCAATCCTGGAGCCAGAGTGCCCCCTTCCAGAAATTCTAAGGAATAACACAGTTCCCTTTAGGGGAAGAAGCACAGCCAGGCAGGACTCAGCAGCTCAGGCTCGAGCCGCAGGTTAATATCCATGTACTTGGGTGAGACCAACTAAAAGGATGATGCTGCAGATGGTGCATAAGGGAGTAAAGGTTTTTTGAGTACATTCCTAGATTGAGGGAATGTCCTTTATCCACTGGATTTTTCACTTCCCCCTCTCCTTCAGGTGCTTCTTTTTGTCTCTTTCAAACCTGCATTTTGATCCTTCCAGCTAAGAGCTCAGAGGAAGTGTCTACAATGGTAGTAGGCTGGGGACAGAGTTCTTCTCCTGCAGGTCAGCACTTCTTCCCTTTGCAGTAGCTGATTCCACCCCAAGCAGGCAGTTTCTGTTTGGGCAAGGCCTTGGGCTTTGGCAGGCACTGACAAATTTCACTCTGAGGTTAAAGACTGCTCTCAGCTGGCCAGTCCAGTCACTTATGGGGGGAAGAGCCCCTCTTGCACCATTGCTGGAGAAAAAGAGGCTCAGGGGGACCTTATCACCTGAAAGAAAGTTGTAGACAGGTGGGAATTAGTCTTTTCTCCCAAGAACAAGAGGGAGTGGCCTCAAGTTTCACCAGAGGAGGTTTAGATTGGATGTTAAGAAAAAATTCCTTTACTGAAAGTGTGATCTGGCATTGTAGCAGGAAGCCCAGGGAAGTGGTGGAATCAGCATCCCAGATGTGTTCACAAAAGTGTAGATATGGCACTTGGGGACATGGTTTAATGGTGGACGTGGCAGAATTAGGTCAATGGTTGAACTTGATAACCTTAAAGGTCCTTTCCAACCTTAATGGTTCTATGATTCTGTGATTCTTACACTTTTTTGATCAGCAGGGTGGCACGAATAGGAGGGTTCAGGAGCCTTGTCTCTGGTCTTTGGCTGCTGTGGAGCAAAATCTGGCAGCTCAGTTTAAAGAGATTGATGCAGATGGGTTTTGAGGGAGCTGTTGGCCTTTGTGCAGGAGTGGGATGGCACAGCCAGCCATTGCATCCCAGTGTTTCTGTGGGAGACACAGAATACTGCTGGGGTGGATTCTGCTGGGTGGAGAGCTGAGTGGAACAGAGGAGTATGATACTTTATTAACCTGCCTTTTTGGGGGCTGAATAGTGCTTACCTTGTCACCACTCTCAAAAGAGAGGTCCTCCCAAATGGTTTGTTTTCTGTAGCAACAAAATGACTAAGACCTTGAGCTGTGGTACCTTAATGGTGTTCACCCCAGCTCAGAATGTATACCATTCTGTGTATACAGGTCTCTCTGATGTGCTTGTGTTGATAACATTTGTCCATTTGAAGCTAGAACACAGAGACTAAGACAGATCTTCACGTTAAAACTATTCTCAGCACAGAGGAGGCTGGGGACATACCTGCATCAAGAGGAAATGTGAAGGAAACACAGTGTCCACAACTCATTCCAGAGAGGTATGAACACCTGTGGTTTGTTTGAAACTGTAACACCAGGTTTAAGGTAAGTGTAACAACATTGTGCAATCCTCTTCAAATACTCTTCTTATTGCTATTAAACTTTATTAATATAAGAATATAAGTGCTTCAAGGCACTCCTTTTAGACTTCAATAAAGTCCTCTCGTATTAACAAGCCACTGGAGTCTTGCTCTTTTTTGTATCTTTTAAGACACTCCAAAGAAGACAAAACCTACCCTGGTAGCTGTGTGTTTAAGTTCCAGGGCAGGAAGGTCCCTTGCTAATACATGGCAGCTCCTCAGCACTTTGGGAAAGACACAGGCTCCTGTCAGGGCTGTCCCAGCAGTCAGCCAGCACTATGGAATGGGGGGCTGTGCTATTCTCACTGGCAAGCACTGTGCAGTGCAGCCGGGGAAGCTCGGGCAGAGCCGGGGAACACAACCACAGCGTGTCTGAGAGCACACAGTGAGCAAGGACAGACCAGGGACTGACCCCCAGCTGCTCCTCTCTGGGCCTTGCCTTCACTGCACCACTGTCTCATTCTAGGCCATAGCTGCAGCAGCAGCAGGAATGTGACCCACTGCCATGCAGTCACACTCATTCAGGTCCTTCCACTGCCAGGCTGGCCAGACAGAGCAGCACCACAGCCCCTGAGGCACTGGCACTGCTCCCTCAGGGGGGGATGCACACTCCTGAGGGATGCACACTCCTGGGGGATGCACACTCCTGGGGGATGCACATTCCTGAGGGATGCACACTCCTGGGGGATGCACACTCCTGAGGGATGCTCACTCCTGGGGGATGCTCACTCCTGGGGGATGCACACTCCTGGGGGATGCACACTCCTGGGGGATGCACACTCCTGGCTGAGGGCACCTTCCAGTCCCTGAGCCAGCCTCAGCTGAGCACACAGCAGTGCACACGTGCTGTGCTGGGGAGGAGCACTGGCACAGAAATACGGCTGCATCCCCACAGGACGAGGCTGAAGCTGATCTCTGCTCTGTGGAATCCTCAGCAGCTGCTGGACATGAGGGGATCTGGACAGTGCAAAGTACTGTGGCTTGGTCTCTGGGCTGAACCAGCTACTGAGCCTAAACTGGGCCAGTTTGTAAGCCAAGAGACAGTCACTGCATTAGGGCTGCTTTAAAAGCAGCATGGCCAACAGGCCAAGGGGGGAGGTTCTCTCCCTCTACTCTGCACTCATGAGACCCCATCTGGAGTATTGCATCCAGGTCTGGGTCCCCCATCATAAAAAGGACATGGACCTCTTGAAGTTAGTCCAGAGCAGGGCCACAAACATGCTAAAACAGCTGAAGCACCTCTCCTATGCATACAGGCTGACATGGTTGGGGATATAGAAGAGAAGTCTGGGGACACTTTATAACAGCCTTCCACTGCCTAGAGGGGGGCTACAAGAGAGATGCAGAGGGATCTTTCACAAGGGTATGTTGTGATAGGACAAGGCTTAATGGCTTTGAACTGAAAGAAGACTGGTTTGGATTGGATGTTAGGAAGCAATCTTGTATGTGTACTGTGAGGGTGGTGAGGCACTGGAAACGGATGCTCTACGCCTGGAAGAGGTGAATGCTCCATCTCTGGAAGTGCTCAAGGGCAGGATGGATGGGGCTTTGAGTAGCCTGTTCTAGTGGAAGGTGTCTCTACCTGTGCATTGATCTGACCTTTAAGGTCCCTTCCAACCCAAACCATTCTATGATTCTGTGATCAGTAACTACACGACAGCAAGGGCACACATGCATGTCTGCAGACATGTGAATAGGCACACAAAGCTGTGTCCTGGTTCTCAGGGCCTTACAGTTTTATTTCTCTTACTTCTAATGAAATGATAGGACTAAACAAGGAAACTTGTGTCACTAAGGCAAACTTAGCTCTGTCAGAACTGCTTCTGGCCATTTTCGGGGCTAAGATGGGTGAAGAGGCAAAGCAGCCATCCAGGGTTTGTGCTGAGTGTGTTTGAAGGCCAAGCCACAACTGGAAATCCTCACCACAGACAAGCCCAGTGTGGACATCAGAGCCTGCAAGCACTTTGCCCTTCAGGCCCAGAACTGCTTTTAAAGATCCTGACCTGGTTACAGACCTGCAGACACCTGGCGGGTGGGAAGGAGCAAACACAGGGACCTTCTCCATGATTTGAAAATAATTATTACCTGAGAATGTAGTCACCAAGACTTATTATCCTGGCCCATCCCATGTTTGTCATCTCCCCATCTCCTCCAACCCCTCAAATGTGACACACTCTTGTCTTGGCTTCAGTGCATTAGGAGGCTTTTCAGAGCCAGGTTTTCAGTGGATCAGAAGCTGTGGAGCCTGGGGCAGCTCAGGGAGGCTGACACCTACAAAGCAGCAAAGGCTGAGCCCACAGCCTGCTCGTTCATGCCAAGGAATTTTGGCTGCAGGTGTACGTTAATTCCTGGTATTGCTGGCAGGGGATGCCCCTAGCTATTCACAGCAGTGCTTTAATTCAGCCCACCTATGCTCAAGAGAAGATCCTGTGCAAGAGCAACCCTGTGCAGAGCTTACATGAATTTACATACCAAGAAAGGCTTTTTTATGAGGAAGCTAAAAAGTGATGTGTGAAGTTCCAAAGTGACACCCCCACTTTGCCCCAGAAAACAATGGAAAGACCTCTCCATTGGTGAAGCACCTATATGAAAAATGGTACATTTGTGCCCATGATTATCACAGCATTTGCTGCATGCAGATGTATTAATAGCAAGCAGCCATTGAGTGATTGTACTGGGCTTCCTGATATGTTGGCATTGTAGCACAGAGCTTCTGTGAGGCACAGGGCAGATGACTGTAAATGATTATAGAATCATAGAATCAAAGAATCATTTGTGTTGGAGAAGATTTCTAAGATCATCAAGTCCAACACTAAACCATGTCCCCAGGTGCCACATCTACATGTTTTTTGAACACTTCCAGGAATGGTGATTCCACCATTTCCCTGAGCAGCCTGAACACCCTTTCAGTGAAGATATTTTTCCTAATATCCAATCTAAACCTGCCCTGGCACAACTCCAGGCCATTTCCTCTTGTCCTGTTGTTTGTTACTTGGGAGAAGAGACTGACCCCCCCCTGGCTACACCCTCCTGTCAGGTATCTGCAGAGAGCAATAAGGTCCCCCTTTGGAGCCTCCTTTTCTCTGGGCTGAACACCCCCAGCTCCCTCAGCTGCTCCTCATCAAATTTGTGCTCCACACCCTCCACCAGCTTTATTCCCATTCTCTGTCAGCTGTCCAGCCCCTCAGTGTCTTTCTTGTAGTGAGGGGCCCAAAACTGAACACAGGATTTGAGGTGTGGCCTCACCAGTGCTGAGCGCAGGGGGACAATCACTGCCCTGGCCCTGCTGGCCACACTACTGCTGATACAGGCCAGGATGCCATGGGCCTTCTTGGCCACCTGGGCACACTGCTGGTTCATGTTCAGATGGCTGTCAACCATCCCCCCTGACATTTTCCACCTGGCATCTTTCCATGAATTCCACAAATTATGGAAAACATGACTGAATTCTCTTAGTGAAGTGTAAGAACCAGCATTCATTTTGTGATGCATTAACGTGGCAGTTTTGCTCATACTCTCATAAAGGCACTAACAGGACAGATGTTCCCCTGCAGGTGTGTGTGCAGGGGTCAGTTTGGCCCCATGTCAAACTCCCAACAAGGGGAGCCTGTGCATGGGCACTCAGAGGGCAAAGGCACACTGCACAGTGGGAAATAGGGCTGCCAAGCCACACACATGCTAGGCAGCATGAGACAAGGCTGGAGAGGTTCCTATTGGGCAAGGACAAGAAGGTGAAAAGAAAAAATCCTTCATACAGCGTTGGCTGAGCTCTGCACCACAAGCCAGCCTGAGGGGTGCTAGTTTAGATACTGTGGAAATGCAGCCTTGTTAAATTGTTAAATAATTTTTGCCATCTGTCTCTGGGAAACCAGGTGCATGTTAGGTTGACCATTTACCCATGTGTTTTCTCTATCCCATAGTGCTGTGCAGAAGTCAAGTCAGCTATCAGAATGTGCACAGGTCTGGATTTCTTCCTTGGGCTTCTGCATGAGCAGAGGGAAGAGGACCAAAGGATACTTGAGGTTCTCCTTGAGATCCTCCCATATTCTGGGACTATGCAAGAACCAAGTCAGTCTCCAGCCTAGATGAGAGACAATCTTCAGCTGTGTGCTGGAGACTGCGCTTGCCAGCGTGGCATAAAAGAGGGCATTAGTGTCAGCCTCATTTTATACAGCACTGCCACTGCAGCTAACCCAGGGCTGCCTGCACGAGGCCTGTGGAGCATCACCCACGGTAGAGAAGAGCTGTTGCACAGCAGCAATCCAGCAGCAAGCCTCTCCAGCCGTGCTTCACTTTGAGCTGCAGTTTCTGAGCCAGATGGCTTTTGACACGTGGCTGCTTTCCTCTGCCTTGTACCATCTTACAAGTAGTGCTCCATGCTGCTGCATGGAATAATTTGAGTTACAGTTTTCTTAAACTGAGTGGGTGGAGAGGCAGATAAAGGGCCCTTTGAGAAAATAACCTCCTCCTCAAGTTTCAAGCATGTAACTTTACAAGTAATCCCCTGAGGATCCCCCTCCAGCCAGAAGCAAAGGCAGTCCCGAGGTGCAATGCAGGGGAGCAAACCCTGCCATGGGAATTCAGGCCAGGCAGGAGACAGAAGAGCTCAGCCCGGTGTCAGTGCAAGCTGTGCATTCACAAACAATTAGGGTGTGCATTTACAGCAGGTATAAACTGCTCTGTGAATGAACCTGGTGTGGCAGAGCAGTGTCTGCACAGAGGAAAGTTTTTTTGGTAGGAATGGGCATTTTTTTTCCCAAATAACCCTGAATGTGCATCCTGTCAGCTTCCACACACACACCAGCTCAGCTCCTCTCTTGCTGGTGATGCCTCTGTGTCCTTGACCAACTTGCCTGCCCAGCAAGCACAGCCTCCACAGGGCTTTCAACAAGCTGCCCATTGCAGCTCAGTCAGCTGCCAGGGGCGGCTGCCTCCAGGCTCTCCTCATACCTGGATGTTCCTCCCTCCCCACTCCAAACTTCAACTTTAAATAAAAAAAAGTAAATTAAAAGGGGGGGAAAAAAAGGCAGCATTCACTGATGAAGGCTCTTGCAGCTGCTCGCTGTAGTCATCAAAGAAGAGGAAGTGCCAATTACTTCCTTGTAGGAACTGCTTCTGTAATCAAAGTGCTCTGCGGTTGAGCTGCGAACGCCGGTTCCTCCCGCCCAGCACAGCCCCTGGGTCATGAGCCAGAACAGGAGGCAGCTGGCTGCCCACACCCTCATCAGTTTACACTTTCACACAGAACACTCATACCTCTGTTTTCCTGGTGACACTCACCATTTCCTGGTGCAGTGAGGACGGGCCAGGTTGCTTCAGGCCGGCACTGCAGACTCAGAGCCCAGCGAACTTCCCGTGAACAAGCACAGATGCTTCCTGCTCCCATCCCCAGAGCATCTTGCCAGACTGGGAGCTTGGGAGAGCGAGGGGAACAGAATCATGTTGTTGCTGGGAAATGTCTTTCCTGCCCCCACCATTTGCTGTGGTAAGGCTCTTGCAGCCAAACAGGGAAGCATTACTTGGGGCCCATCCACAGCAATCCAGCAAGTTGAAAAGAGCTCTTCCCAAGGACCTCCCAGGCTCTGGAACCTCTGTGCCTCCTTGTCACACTATTCACAGGGGCTCAGACTTTGTGGCAACAAGAATAGCCACGTGCAAACATGTCACCAGAGAAAATGTGTCAAAAAAAAAAAAAAAGCATTTTTGTACTGTTGTTTTTTCCAATGCTAGCAGTAATAATTTTGTTCAACTTTTTTGGTGTATGCTGTGCCTTTTTTAAAAATACCAGTAGACACAAAATTTTCTGGAGAAGCTTCTTATCTCCTAGAAGAGTGCACACTCTAAAGTAGGAAATGAAGCTCGAAAAATAACAGATCTTTGTCCCTCCTACTCTGTTTTTTGTACACCTTTCTTATAACCTCAAGATCTGTCTTAACCACAGTATTTTTTTCAGCTTTATTCTTTACCGTTTTATCCTTTTCTCAGTTACAAAGTTATATTCTCCACGTTAGTGCAGTGTTTAAATTAACTATTTTAATGACACACCCAAAAAAGCCCTGTAACTGTAGCAAATGGAGTGCACCAGAAAACCCCATCCAAACACCTGGGAAGACAGAGCAGCAGCACAGACAGAGGGAGACGCTGGCTCTCCCCGCTGCTGTGCCCAGCACAGCCCCGTGACCTTACAGCAGCTGATGTTCTCATCCAGAAGAGAATCTCTCCTGCTTTGTTCATCCCAGCGTGCTGCCCTCCCCACCAGATTTCGTACAGAGAAACACAAAGAACACAGAGACACAAGTTTAGCTTGCTGACATAATGCCCATATTTAATCTTTTAAAACAAGAACAAAATCAAGAATAAAATCAAGAATAAAAATTTCATTTAAGTCATACAGTACATTAATCTTTCAGCAATGACCCAATCTACAGTACTCAAATGCCTGGCATGAAGTCTATTATCTCAGCATTTAACAAGTGTATAACCAGTGACACAGTAAAAGAAGAGCTCACAATACACAGCTAACACAATGAGTTTAGATTTTCTTCTAAGAGTCCAGCTAGGGTTTGTAATACATGGGTCATTTTTGAACCATACTTTAATCAGCTTTTTGTTCAGTCAATCTGTTTGGGGCTTTTTTTTCTGTTATGTGAGTTTTTCCATTATGTACAGGAAGATTATTTCAAATGAAATTGCACAAGTTAGAATATCTATCTATAGGCATACATGGTCAATCTAACTAAAAAAATTTAATAAGCAGTAATTACTCAGTCCTGGTTATACATTCCTAAAGGCTTAATAATACAGTTTTAAGAAGAAAAAAGAAAACAAAACAAAACACAACAAAACACAGCTGTAGGGTGGCAATCTCTGTAAGAAGCCTTCTTCCCTCTCAAAACAACCAAGGGCTAACTGTACTTTCCATGTTTGAAATGGGGTCTACAAAGAAGTCATTTCAGCAACTGAACAAGAAAAACCGTGTGACTGTGTCCTCTCTAAAGTCTGAATGGTTCGATGCGTAATTCAGTGAAGCTCTCAAACAAATAATACTGGTAGGATGCAGACTGTTAACAGAAATTAGGACAATATGCCCTGATAGAACACTTGGGTAGCAAAGCTGTGAGTACGAAAGGGCCATTACCCAGTGGTTAAAGCAGCTTGAAGCAGGACAGCCCTGCCTGGGGAAAGGGTGGGCTCTTCTGCTCCTCAGCCAGGGCTACAGCTGAATTTTCCCCACCTCTTATCAGGCACTTGCCCCGCCTGCTCGCAGCCCCTTCCTCCTGCCTGAGGTGGAATCCCCAGCCCAAAGGTGAGGGGAGCATGGCAGGGTGCAAGCCCTCCCTCTTCCCATCCCAGATCCTGATGCTGAGCAGCAGGCACAGCTCTGCTTCTGCTGCAGCTCCACCACAGGCAGGAGGGCTCCTCTCAACCCCCACTGGTGTGGGCAGGAGCTCTGCAGGCTGGAGGCTTCCTGCATCCTGGCCCTGACTACCAGGAGCAGAGTCCCTTGGAAGAGTAGCTTCACCAAACACTAGAGACCCTGAGGGCTACCTCTAAGGCAAGTTAACTGAACAAGGGTGATGGAGCATCTTCTTCCCACATTAGCAAAACGTAAATGTAACTAATTAACACAACTGCTTTGACTTCTTTTAATCTCTCTTTTCTGGTGCCAGGTCCTGCTACAAATGGAAAAAACCCCAGAGAGAGCTGCTTTCCTAGATAGAAAAGCAGCAGAATCGTACGCCTTGTGGATCTGCTCTGCAATTTGCTACTGGCATAAACAACAAAAAAAAGTCCCATTTGTTTGGTTGGTTTTTGTGGTGTTTTTTTAAGGAAAAAAAAAGATCCAGTCCGTCTAATGCACCTTCTCTGCACATCACACACGCTCACATGCACACACACCCATGGAGAGCTCCAGAAGAACAGGCATGGGAACCACAAAGCCCAAATGGAGAAAAGACGTGGGGAGTCTCACATTTCTGTTTTCAATTCTCATTTAGCAATGAAGCAGCAAAATGATGTATTGCAAGAAATAAACAGTCACAGAACACACATACACCCAAATGCAACCATGGGTACATTTTTCCCATTTTTTTCTCTTAATCTGACAGACGTTGCTATTCATCTGATAGTTTCTTTCTAGCTGTGCTGAAGTTTTTGAAGAGCATCTGGTGCTTATTTAACCTTTATCAGAACGCAAGAACCTCGGTGGCAATGGACAATCCATCTCATTAGTGCCACAACCAACCATCTCTGCTTGAGATTCTCTACAAAACCTTTTTGGAAGTTGAATCTGACTCTGCCTCTTTAGTGCCACTCTTGGTTGTTGGTTTTTTGTTTTTTTTTTTTTTAAATTAACAAACACAGCATATTAATGCAAATTCGATGTTTTCTAAAAAATGCTCAGATAATTAGTTCAGCAATATGCAAAGTGCATCTATTTGGTTCTTTCCATAGATCACCTTCTGTTTTAAGTTTAAATTCCTTCACAGTTTAAAATATTGTGAAGAAATTATATGTATACTTTATGTATAGAACTATTTATATACATACACATATATACACACAACTCTGTACTTTATATAGCCATAAACACTCACTACTTAACTATTTATATTATATACACATGGCATGAACACACGCTCAGTGAAGAGTTGGTGCAGGCTGAAACCATTCCATCGGGTTTAATGGAATAACAACAGTGAAACCATGAGTGAGTTATCAAGAGACACAGACATACATCTATTAGATAAGTGAAAGACCAATTAAATCAGCTCTTCCATTTTCCTATTAGCACAGGATTGTTCCCACCCCATTCCATGCTCCATAAGCACATACACAGCTACTTTGCATTCAGTGAGAGGGCAGTGGTGGTTCTTTTTCCTTAATGAAAGAGGAGTCCATGTTCACTCGGGCTCATCGCAGCCTCTTCTGCAGGAGTGGGCACAGCTGGGCCTGGATGCCGTGGAGGATCCCGAAGGCCGCGCCGCCGTCAGCTGAAAGCACCTGCCAAAGCCTTATTGCACGGTTATGGGACAGCTATCAACTGCTCACAGTCTGTGAACTCCCTCCAACAAGTGGTACAACTGTATAAATACATACTTTAGCACAAAACAGTTTAACACGAGGCAAGTCCAAGTACAAATGAGACCTAAAGGCCTAGGGGTGAACTTTAAAGGCCAGCAGTTCTTCAGAGTGCATGTTGTTTAAGGAACGCAAGTCGGGTAATTTCAAAAGAAGTTTTGTGAAAATAGAGGCTTCGTTTGGGTGATTTTTCATAATTAAGGTCCTTAATGCACGGATTAGTGTTTCCTGAAGTGCCTCCACAGAATTGACATTTTCTATTCCGGAGCGATCTAAACAAAAGGGCAGGGTGAGAGGGAGAGAGAGGAATTAAAAAAACAGGAGGGTAGGGGAAGCAAAAAAAAAAAATTGACTGAACAGATGTAGCCAGCAACATAAAACCAGGGCAAGAATCCCTTACTAAATTAACAAGCAGAAGAAAAATCAGATACTTATGCCAGAAGTTTTAAATCACACACCAAAAGTCTTTCAAAGGTTATTTAGCATTAACTTTTCAAAGTACTAAGTTCATGCCAAACTGGCAGCATTCAATCACTATTTCTGTGATCCCTAACCCATGTTTCCAGAGAAGGACAGATTGAAGCAAATGTTTAAATATGTTGCTGAATCACAACTTTCAACCCAAGGAGAAAGTCAGGGTGCATGAAAGTAAAAATTTCAAATGTTTTTTAAGGCTAGATATAGAACCCTAAACTTAAACTAAAGGTTCGAGGAGGAAATCCCACTCTGGGCAAGCCACAGTTGTTATCTGCACAATGGGATTCTCAGGGGCAAAGGAGTACAACCATTCATATGACTGGGCACTATCTCTGAGCGTGTTCTGAAGCACTTAAAAAAAGAAACATGATGCACCCAAAAATTCCCAGCTGAGGAAAAGAAGAATGTCAACATCAAGACAAATATAATGCTCTCACATACTGCACTCCCACCACACCTGAGGCATTTCTTTCAAGAGAGCTGTATTTAAGGTGAACACACCTGGTATCATTAGGTGGAACCTAGGTAAGCAGCTTGAAAGGATGAATTTTGAAGTAAAACATCTCAACTCATAACCATGCACAGTAACTGTTTTTTTCCAAACTGTAGCGTCTTCTCTTAAACACTGTGTAAATTCAGCAGGGCACATACACAGCCAAGTGACTGGCACAAACAGAAATGTGCTTTGATGTGTACATATACTTAAGCACTTTGCAGAACTGGGACATGGAATGACAACAGCTTTCTGGAGTAACACTGAGTCAGATCGTACAGAGTGGGAATCCCTTCCTTATGCTGTCAGTGTCACTCCCATCAGATTGCTCAGGTGAACAGTCTAGGAAGTCCTCCTGGACTACTCAGTGCAGTTCCCTACTGCTATAGGAAAAATTATTACATAATCCAATTAAGGATGCATCTTGAAGCCGTTACATGTGTTTTGCTCCTTTAGGAAGACTGTTCCAGAATCTTCTACAATTGGGAGCTCTGATTAAGTATTAAACAGTATTTATTACCACACATTCCACTTTTCTGTGAAGATTGTCCAATAGGTTTGACAGCTGCTGTCCAAGAGAACGTGAGTGAGGAGACATCTCTCTGCCTTTATTTATTAAATGATCTCTCCTGCTTGTCCCCTCCTCTGCAAAAGCTTTGCTCTATTCCGAGCAGGTACAATGACATTTGCACAGATCATGCCCAACAGTTTCACAAGAGCTCTGTACAGTGAGAACAGTACTGCCTTGCCTCTGAAGGTGGAAGAATGCAGCCCAGCCTTTCCTGGCTGCCTCAGGTGAGTTACTGTAGCCCCCTCACTTCAATTAGTCCAAGTCTTTCTTCCCCCTCTCGGTCTACTTCCAGTTGCCAGCAGAAGATGTTGTTAGTATTATGCCAGCAGGAGAGAATAATAGAGGGTGTGTACTTCAGATTCTTCTACCACAAAGCAAGACCCTTAGTTAAGGGATTATCTGGTCTCCAGACCTGCACAAACCACATTCTTTTAGCTTTGCTTCCGCCTTGCTTTTTCCTCCTCCAGTGGCCATGATCCACCTTGCTACCTCTCCTCCATCTTCAACACATCCAGCTAACTGAAGCCAGAGGTGAAGCATTCTTTTAATTCTGGAACGGTACCAAGATAATTCCTCAGCACCACCCAAGTGTGATCCTGCTTCTTCTTTCTTTGCCATATGGCATGGGAAGCAGAGGATCTACAGAGTTACAAACAGTCCTTGCTGCTACCCCTGCTTCTTCTGTACATTCTAAATACTACTCCTAAGAGTCTGACAAGTGTTCTCCCAACTAGCAGTATTTAGAGACCTAACTTTTTTTCCATTGGTGGGTTTTGGTTTGTTTTTTTTTTTTTTTTTTTTTTTAGTCTTAATCAACTAAAAGTCTTTAAAAAGATCTTTAATTAGTGCAGCATGGTACTTGATACTGTGGGTCACCTAATCAGCATTCAACAGTCACACTCCCTTCTGCTTTTGGAACTGATGTAAATCCTGACTACTGTCTCCCTTTCAGTCTTCTCCTGAATAACCTTCATTCTGAGATGAAGAAGTCATAATGGCCTTTTTCTTCCACCTCCAGTTCTTCTTACATTTATGGCATTTTTCTCCTTTGCCTGCATCCCCATGTCATTCTCTCTGATCCTGTTCTCCAACGAAGTGCCACCTCCCCTTACAGGAAACTGCTTTTTCTGTTACACTACTCCTCAAAGAGTGGGATGCAGGGATCTGTCTTTCAAGATCTGTTTAATCAACACATGCCCACAATCCTTCGGTTCTACAGGCACCTTCTCCTCCTGGCAATCCCTCTCACTGTAAGCATCTTCCCCAGGAACTCTGCTGAGGCCACTTCTGTTCTTCAGTACCTGCCTGAGCTTATGAAGCCTGCTCATTTTCTCACTTGTGCAAAGTAACAACTGCAGCCTTTCAATCCAGTCTCATGTAACAGAGCAAAGTTGCTCCGAAAATTTTTGAACTCACAGAGATCATCAGGGTTAGCCTTGTATCTGGAATACAGCCCCAACATTGGCTAATAAAGCTGTACTTTTCAAAACCCTAAAAAATTTTGTGAAGACGTCCAGGAAGGCTGTGATCAGACCATGAGGCAGCTAAGATGGGCAGTAATAATATCCAAAATATGATCTGAAAGATCCTCAGCAACTGCAAGAAGCCTGAATACCAAACACCTTCTCTTTGTCCTGCTGCACAGCTGATGCTACATGCTGAACATGTTACATGCCATCCCTAAGCTAACCCCTGCTGGGAGCTGGCAATCAGCACAGTGCATTAAAGGCTGGGGAGATGGCACTGTGCTAGAAGCACATTTAACAGAACAGATACAACCACTTAGAATGAAAACAGGTGGCACAGAGATTGAGATATTCTAGGACCCAGGAGCTGAGCAAGCAAGAAGAATGTGCACAAGAAGAAAAGAGACCTGGTTGTCAGCCCTTATTTTAAAGGCTGCCTGCAGTTCTTGTCAAGAATTTCCAGAATCTGGAAAGGCAACTAAGACCTCAGGTTTCTCTCTGCTATCTGAACATTTTCATTAACAGTTTCCATGCTTCCTTCAGATCACAGTGGCATGCTTCCTTCACACTGCCATTTGTTCTGGCTCTTGAAGCTTGCTAACTCTGTGCCACCCTTTGCTCATTATCATGGCTTACAACCTGAAGAAGTGACAGCTGCCCCGTCCTGTGCTGTGACATTTCAGCTCAGCCATGCACAAAGCTATTAGACTGAGCTGTCCTACCTTGTTACAGTGGCCTCACATGCCTACAGCACCATGCCTGGGTGCCCCTCCTTGATAACACATGGGTCTGAATTGCTCATGTGAAAGGGCTGACCTTGTTCAAGGAGTTCAGTGCTCCCCAGCTGCTGGCTCGTTCTCTAAGTGGGCTCTGCGAGCATTCCTGCTACCTACCCCTAGGAGAGCTTCTTACCCAGCAAGCAGGGATCCTGCATCTTGCATTCCAGGCATTATATGCAGAGCTAATGTGCCTAATTTGAGGCTTGAGATAATACTACAGAAGTAGGTGCTTAATCCTTCTTTGAATGTGGGCCAGGGTGTTCTGTCTATCCAGGGACTGAAACAAGATAGGAGGCTGGTGAAGATGTCAGGGGATTGGCAGGCCTTGAGTGGTGAGAAGTCACGATGCAGATGATAGGGCTTTCTTGCTGACATAGGCAGAGATCAAACTGTTGGATTTAGACTTAAGCAAAATACGCAATAGACTTAAATGACAATACTTGGAAGCAAAAATACCACCTTATCCAAAGACTTATGCTGTGTGCAAGTCAGGAGTAATTTCAGTGATGCTGTCCTGTGAAACTTAGAGGAGCCAAACAAATAGCATCTAAATGGCCATGAAACAGCTATTTGTTTCTGCATTACACAGAAAGCAGAAGGAAAACATAAGCCCATTGTCACCTTTCTTTTTTTAAAGGCAATATTAGAAAGACTAGGAATGTTAAAAAATACATTACACGCTGCTAGTACCTTAAAACCTACTCAACTGCACTTAGACATGAAATAACAGGGTATACATTTCACAGAAAACTTTTAATAGAGAGTCACATTCAATTTTTGGCAAAGGTGCAAGTTAACTTTCTCTCCTTACCAGCAGATACCAGGACAACCGCTGTAAACAAACTCATTTCCTCATCACTAAGTTGCAGGGCATTCAGCTTCTCACTAAATTCAAACATTGAGTTGAGCAGATCACCAGCTCCCATTGAATGCAAGTCATCCACACTGTACTTCTTGCCACTCAGGAAGGTGACAGTACGTTCCTTTGCATCAAACAAAGATGCAAATCGTACCATTAAAACCTGGAGAAAGAAAAAGGAAGAAAAGAACAAAAAAGCTAGATAAATGTAGGTGCATTTCTAGAAAAGCCAACGGAAAAAATGAAACTTTTTAACATCATTCCAAGTGTCTCATTAACCATTCTAGAAGCATTCTATACAGAAACTGTCAGCATGCTATTGAGCTGCAAAACACAGAGCAAGCTCTGGCCCCGTAATCTGAGAGAAACATACAAGTGACAAAATTAGGGAGTGGATGCAGGGGAGGGGCTACAGCATATGAAAGGCAGGAAAATTAAAATTTAAGCCTCAGACAGCCTGAGCCACACAGACCATGTCATTCATAAATATGCCAGTAGGACAACTTGCTTAAGCCACACAACAGCCAAAGGCACACAGAGCATTAAAAGAAATGTTTTCTTGGCCACACTCATGAGGAGCAAAATGAAGGTACTGAACCAGATTCTCACTTGGCATAAAGTGGAGCAGCTCTATGGAAACAATGCTGATTTACACCACCTGATGATCGGGCCCCCTAGGCATTCTTTGGAAAAGTACCATGCCACATCACTGTACCCACAGGAATGTTAATGAGCTCTGCTAGAAAGGAGCCACATGTAGAGCTTTTAAGAGGCTGGGGAAGCACAGCTTGAGATGGCACCTGGTCTGCAGCAACTGGGAATACCCCTTTGGTACAAGCACCTGGGCTGGAGCAGTTGAGGTGTGCTAAACTTACCCCTTTGGGCTGAAATTTCTCTTGTGGTTTCTCAGTTGTACTGTGAAATGTTTCCCTCTGGAATGGCTTGTAAAGTTTCATTTGCTCACGTTCAACAACCTTATTTACATTTTCAAGGTTTAAGTTGCACAGAACAGCTTTCTTATTTAAAGAAAATTAACTAACTGGCATTGGTTTAACTTCAGACTCACTGTAATCTCTTGGTGTGACAGTGTCTCTTCTCATCTACCCTATTAACTGCATTAATTCAAATGTTTACTACAGGTGAGAGGAGAACCAGGTTTTCAAAGACTAGTGCCTTTAACAAGCTTAAAGAAAGGAGTGTTCAAAACAAACGAAAATGTTTGAGAATTCAGACACTGTTCATGCACATTACATGACCTGCTCCTAAATTTAACGAGCCAAACAACATGCAGCAACCTTGATGGACACAGGAGCACTACATACTATTCACTTTTATCAGCTAAGCTATCTGTCCTTTGATGACATTAACTACAGAGTGCAGAAACCCAGATGCAGAAGCCATCAGAATACAACAAAAACAGGCAAAGGGCAGGCAGACAAAGCTCAACTTGTGCATTAGCACAGACCCACCAGGTATCCAGCAACCTTTCAGCTCAAAACGGTATTCTCCCTATAGAATTGGGCTTTGGAAACATCTTTAAATAACGAGCAACCAGGATTAGTGCTGACATTCAAAACTGAAGCCCATAAAGTTGTGCTGACTTATTCTAAGGCAAAGACCTCACCTATTTCAATGCCACCATTCTAAAGAAGGAAGTACAGTTTGCACTGTGGCATAGCACAGGATTGATTCATCCCATTTCACTTCAAACCGGGCTCACACTTGTGCATGCTGAGGACACAACTGATCAATCCTATCACCTGACCATAGCAACACAGACACATAAAAACCTCCACTCTGGGAGGTTGCTTGATCATGTCCCTACCAGCTGTAGTCAAATCTGAGTCACTACTCAAAGGGATCCAAGGGCCTTGTTAGCTCTACCACCAACTACATTTGGAGGGGAGGTGGAGGAAGGCCCACTCAAAACCAGTCAAGTTCCTTATTTTAGGCTCACTGCTGTTTCTGAGCTGGCTCTCACAAGAAGCCATGCAAATGCCACCACGATACACTGAGCTCCCCAGTACTCCCAGTTCTAAGAGACCTTTTTAGCTTGCATGTGTGTGAATATATATATAGCTGTGCAGCTCCTGCACCAACATTGTCTCCATGTGTCCTCTTACCCTCACAGGAACAGGCACTCCTCGAATACAAACTGCTAAGAAGCACAGTGCCAAGCCAGCCTCACCAGACTGGGAGGCAGCACTTTCACTTGGGTTCTGCTATTACCATGCAGACATTGGAATATCCTGGTTCAGTTACCCAGAAGACAGACATGACCTTGGATGCACCAGGCTCTCAAGATGCTTTTGCCTCTATCGCAATGGTTTCATTAATCCTGTTGGGAATTTTTTTCCACTGTTCTGCAGCCCTACCTTTTTTTTTTTTTTCCTGTTGCTAAGATGCCACATAGGCCTTTAATTACAAGTTGTAGCTCACTAACAGGAATCATTAATGTTTCTTATAAATAAGTGAATAGTGGCAAGCATGCAGCCATACATTATTGCTAATTCCCCTGGATATAGAAACCTCCTTATCAGCAGTGCTTGTAACCGGCAAAAAAGCATATGAGTGAGGCCTGAGAAAAGCTTCAGGTGAAGCAAGGCCAAAACAAAATGTTTTACTTGCAAAACATGAAGGTTTGGCTTTACATTATAGGGACAGTTCAAGCCAAATTTTTCACCCTCCTCCGCCTCTGCAGAGGAAGGAACCAACATTTTTGTGAAAGGTGAAAGCAGTGAAGAAGTAAAAATACAGCCCCTTCACTACAAGAGTTGAAGATGAATATTAAAAGATCAAGAATAAGTATAACAGAAAAAAATACATGACAGCAAAACGAAGGAAACAAGAAAACTAACAGACTCCAGGCAACAAGTCTTCCTGTATAACTTGTACCTTCCAACCCAACAATTATCCATTGTACAACTGGGCTGTATAAATGCAGACATAAGACCCAATACATCACACAAGAAATGTCTTCATTTCAGGTAAATATAAAATCCAGCATCTCTCTTTGAAAGAATAAATCATGTAAACAAGAGCAAAGGCATCACCAAAGCTACACTCCTCAGAAAAGCACAGTAACATCAAATACTTGGGACTTTGGCTCCTCTGACCCTCTCTATTTAAATTTCACATTTGAATATTTATGAAATGTGTCCTCTCTACTCAAATTTCACATCTGAATATTTATGAAATGTGAACGATCTCCAATAGACACGAGGGTCTGGAAGGGCAACTAAAACACAATGTAAAGGTCATCTAGTGAAGGTCACTAATTATAACACAGCACCAAGCTCTGTGGTATCATTTCCAAATTAATACCACTAATTCACATATACGTCATGACCACAAGTGGATGCAATTAACCACGAGGACCGAGTGGGATTAGTCCAGAGTAAGTCAGGCTGCAGCTGGCACACAGTATCTACAGAGCTGCAGCAGTACACGTATTTACCATTGTTACTGCATCGGACATGGAAGCTTCAGACACTCCCAAGTTGCCACCTAAGTGGTGACTGGTCAGGATTGGATACTCTGGCTTTTGCAGAAAGCAGAGTGGCACAGGGAAGGACATGCAGAGCAGTAAACACATTCCTCGACAAAACCTGTAAGTCAGTAGACAGCTTTCTAACCTATCCACCCTTCCAGATGCAGTACAGTTCTCCAGAGTAAGCAAAGGGAGCTAGAAACCCCTAATTATGCCAGGGGAGAGGGAAGAGTAGAAGGGCAGAGCAGTTTTGTGCTCACTGGAAGAGGGACAGGTCACCAAGGTCTGACCAAACAGATCCCTTGGACACCATCACCTCAGAGAATGCCCAGAACGTCCATGAACAAGCTGGTTTTGCCTGATGCACCCCAGTTCTATTTGGGTCTGTTTGTACAGGGTCAGACTGATGCACAGCTTGCCAGGTTTGCAATATACACACAGTGGTCTCACCTCAAAGGTCCCAGCCTTCAGAAGATTGACCTGGTCATGCTGGGAGAGATCTCGGAAACCTGGGATGCGCTTGGCGAACTCCACCACTTCCTTCACTGCAGGAGTAAAACTCAGGGAAAACTCTTCCCAGATTTCATGGCCAGACTTGTTTGGGTCCACATGGGGAGTCTTACTCATTGGGCAGACCTGATGTTTGCAAAACACAGACAGAAAACAACTTTTAAAGGTATCATTCCAAATACTGACAAATACTTATGAGAAACACGTTTATTATTCAACAAAACTCTGCAATAATGACACAGAGAAAAAAGAGATCAGTATTCCTCAATCAATTCCCAAAGAAACAGGATTTCTTCCCCTTGCTTTAAGACAAACTAGGAAAAAAATCCATGGGATTGTTAGCACTCTGTTTATAAATTCGTTGACTTCAAAACCTACAACACAGTGTACTGCAAAAGACCTGACAGAACCAAGGTTATGCTATTCTTCCCTGATCTCATCTGATCTGGGTCTAACATCTGAATTTGTCTTTACTTGTATTATCCCTGTAATTTCACAGTAAATTGCAATTTCACAATCAATCAGCTGCAATCTCACAGTCACTATGACATTCATTCATTCTCCTATCTTTCTTGTTCTGCAGGCAACTGAAGTGCTTCAGTCAAGGCAACAAAGATGTCAACACCAGAGCAAGAAAGCAAGCCTTGGTTTCCTGAGTCACAGGTTTACACCCTCATTACAAGGATAACCCTCTTCTGCAAGTTAGCTTTTACTTGTATCACTGAAGGAGAACACCAAGGAACTGGTATTCCAGTACTTCTCAGTCACAAGATGACAAAATGCTCTTTCTTTTATAAAAACATACAGCAATTTTTTGTAGCAAAGTCTGAATCCATTACACCGAGATCAGACATATCAGTCAGGGCTGACTGCCAATAAATTCCCTCTGCAAGAGCCAACCAGAAGCTCTGCGATATTTGCAGTTCTAGCTTCTAAAATTTAGATCTTTTAATGAAGCTTAAATCTTTTAATATTCATTTCACCTGTCATCATCAAGGACAAAAATTCCTTTTAAGTATTCCTCACAAGTGTACTAAATGGTGTATGTAATCCTACATAATGTCAACAAAACAAAGAGAAAACAGTGAAATAGATTAGCAATTCCTCAGAGCTGTGCTGTTTTTGCAGGGCATCTTGAATATGGTAATTGCCTAGCAATTCTTTGCGTGGGAGGTCCTAAGATTACAAGACTATAATATTTTGGCAAAAGAAAAGGTCTAGGCACACAACCAGAAGGACAGCAGATGCCAACCACTGCTCTGCCTGCGATATTGCAATGGTTCACATAGGTATTATTATAAATACAGCACTCTCCTAAAATAAGGAATCTCTGTTTCAGTACCCTGCTCTGCAATGGACACAAAAATCACCTTAACTTCTCGTTCTACAACAGCACACCCTTACCCACAGGCACTCAGTCCCAAGGAGAAACTACCACTTCCACACCCAGTGCATTGTGTCCGTGCTCTCTTGATAGACCTCGGCCCAAGAACCAGAGTATCTCAAATTAGAAGAGACCCACGGATTGAGTTCAACTCCGTGCTCCTTGCAGAGCCACCTAAAACTAAATCATATGCCCAAGAGTGCCATCCAGGCACTCCCTGAACTCTGACAGGCTTCCTATGGAAGCAGTTGTCAACTTGTACAGTCACCAGTTCTCTTCAGAGGAACCTCTTCAGGAATGACCTGTTCTGCTTTTCTGGTTACAGGGGTATTGAGTAAAAAAGACCAAACCCCTGAACATCTGTCTCCATACTAGTTCAAAGCCTAATTACTTGCCCTTATTGCTGCTGACTCATTTTGGTCAGATCTTGAACTCATTGAGTTCTTGGGCAGAACCCTCATTCATATCAGGGATGTGGGGTGGGGAAGGGGAGCTGCAGTGCTCTGCTGGATTTGGTTTTGTCTCCTCATCACTGATTAACTCCTGCCTGCAGCTGCCATGCACAGGTCAAACTGACTGGTTGAGTCTCTGCAAGGCAGCACCACTCCCTCCCCGCCCATACTGACAGGTTTAACCTCTGCTTCTCAGGAGTGCCAAGAATGCTGTTGTAGTGACACCACATACTTTCCCTGCAAGGAAGAAAAGGCTGGGAATTATTATTTGCCATGTTGTAGTGCCTGGAGTCTGCAATTAAGGTCAGATCCTGCTAGGGATGGCATGGTCTATATATGCAGTAGACAAAAAGAACTCTTTTTTTTTTTAAAAAGAAAAAACCTAAAAAAGCCCCCATGGAAATGCAGCATCAAAATAAACCCCTGTACTGTGGAGACCTTTGGGGGTCTCCAAGAACCTGTGAAGGATCTTCACAAAGTAGGAGGCAGAAAAGCACCGGCAGCTCAAGTACTTCAGAAAGGTCAGGGGCTCACGCTTCACACCAGGAGCCCAGGATGAGAACGAGGATGTTATGTTCTCTCATCCTAGGCTCCAGTGATAAAGAGAAGGACAATCTATTTTAAGGGGCTTACAGAACTGGTTGCCTGAATGGCAGAGAAACAGCAGGTGCAAGGCAAATGAGAGGGACCTGTTAAGCAAAGGCAAAAAAAAACCCCAACCAAACCAAACCAACAACCATATGCAAAAAACCAGGAAGCATCCTTGTTAGGAATTCAGTGAGAAAATGCTCTAGAAAAGTCATCTAAGGTACTCAGAAGTGTGTCCAGATCCTCACTTGCATAAGTACTACAGAGAAGACCCTGAATTTTTCTCTAATGGTTTAACTGTGCATCTTCCTCCTGCCTCTGCTCAGATCTGAGCATGTTCTACAGTGAAAAGGATGCACAGCCTGTGGGCCTCATTAAAACAAAACAAATCAAAAAATCCCCATCACCAAGAAAAGCAGCCTACCCTGCAACAGAGATTTTAGAACCCATAGTAAGGCCTGTAGACTGGCTTAAAATCCTAGTCCCAGGGTTTGACCCCAGAAATTTGCTTTTAGTACCCTTAAAGAAAATACAGTACATCTGACTGTATAGATTATTTGAAAGTAAAATCTTCAGAAGGACTGAGTGAAAAGGGGAATTTATAAACTGCTATTTTCATTTTAAAGTCAAGTCACATAAAAAACCCATGACTTTTTTTCAGCCAATACTCTTTGATGTTATTTTACTTTCAGTTAGCTAAAAACCAAGCCAAGAAACCCCATTACTTGCATGATTTAAAATCCTTTACACCTTGAGCCATTTTCGTCCTTCATCACAATTTGCACTGTCAAACTCGTGTCACCCTTTAAAGTTTCAGCAGTTGTGCCAACTGCATGCAGCTTCACTAACTACTGAGGCACAGTTGGATCACACCCACCAATAACTAAGTCAAATCAAACAATTGATATCAATATACCAGATGCATTCTTCCTCCAGTGCTGCAAGAGTAAGTGGTATTCTTGCTTGGAGAAAAGCCATCTTCTGGGATCCTCTCACACATTCGCTGAGTGTAACCACTGGTGAAGTTCATGCAGTGGCTGTTTGTGAAGCACACAGGGTGCCCACTTGGATAATGCATTGTGCTTCTCCCTTTGTACTGTCCACCAAGGTGCTGCTCCCTGTCAGGGTACTGAGGGCCACCGAGGCCACCAACACAGTGCTCGCTGCTCAGGATGTACTGCTCGGTGCTCTTTGACGCTCTCTCCCCACTCTGGGGCTGCATCATCTCTGCTGGGTTTTGGGACTGCTCTTGGTTGTACATGAAAGTGTCTTTGTGGGCCCTAGTGACCATCCCAATCACCTCCTCCTTAGCCATGTCAGCACTGGGAGGGGGAGAAGGGCTTTTGATGGCTTCTCGCTCTTGCTTGGGCTTGGAGGAAAGATCTTCTTGAGGTGCTTGGTCTTGATGTTCTGCCAATGCTTCGTTGGGCAAGTGACCGCTGAACTGACTGTTCATCATGGTTTTCATGGCACTCTGCATTTCAATCAACATCCTCTGTTTTTCACGTTTGGGAATACGGCCAAATCGCACAGCTACCAAGGTGGAGAAATGGATAGCGGTGGAAAGGGGAAAAAAAAAAAGAACAAAAAAAGTCAGTCCTGAAAGTGTTAGTGTGCACACACAAAATAACACACCCCAACAAAAAAAAATCCTGCCTTTTAAGGCATGATTTTAACTGCTCTCACCAATACTACAGCCTGGGTATTGCCAGTGAAGTCAAAGAGCTCTTGGGGCATAGGACTGGCATGAATACAAATGTATGCCATTGTTTAGGAGAAAGCAGCTCTAAGGCACACAGTCTGCAATGCCTTTTTCCCTTTTGCCTCAAACCTGGCTATGCATTATACACACAGTTGTGTTAACTGAAGAAGTGTCAGGCTTTAAGACTGGATCTATTAAATCAGCACAACTTCATGAGCTGACAATTAGCTGAATGTAAACACAGTTCATATCATCTTTGCATAGCAGTCCTACAAGACAGGCCCTCACGGACCAATTACGTAACTTACCAAAACAAGAGAATCAATGCTGAATGAAGCTTACCTTGGCAAATTTTCTTGGTAACTTTGCCTTGACAAGGACATTTTCTGCTGGCAAGGGGATGGGCATCATTGTGGCTGCAGCACTTTTGACCCTGTCCTAGGGAATCTACAACTGCCTCTACCACCCTGTCCAACCGCAGCCGCACAAGGGCTTATAAGCAGTTTCGACTGATGTAATTATGCAGCAGTCCATCATTAATGTAACTCAGTCTCTTTCATTAAAGCAGGTGCAACCTTGTGTGCAAACAAGCGCCTAGGGGATGAAATAACTCCTATGCACGACAAGAACTCGGAACAATTATTTAAAATAAGTTCTAACACTCCACCCACTAAATTATTAACAGCCTGAGATTCCTAGTTCTTGTGAAATAAACACCCAGAGAAAATTTAAAAGTGAAACAGAAGGAAGAGTTCTGGTTGTGGCACTAAGTTGTAGCAGACAAATGAACTATACTTTCAGCATTATTTATCAAAATGGCTCAAGGAGTGGACAGCAAGCAAGGTGGTCAGAGACACAGACCAATATCAACACTTCCTCCTTGCCTTTCCTCTCCCTCTAAGAAAAGAAAGAAAAAAAAGGAGCAGATACACATTCATCCTATGCCCCCAAAAGCTAACTCTTCAGGCTCTGTGGTGACTACTCTAAAGCTATCAGGTTGGGCAGAATTCCCTTTCATTGAAAAAGCAATAGTAACAAAAGAAAATAGAAAAAACAAAGACAAAAAAAAAAAGAAAAATATGAGTGTTGTTCAGATTCAGGTAGGATACAGCTGTAAGTCTTAACATTAAACCAAAATAGAGATACCTGTTACAACCATCCCCCTAGCAGGCCACTGCATCAGCTCCACAGGCAGGAGGACAGCTCTGCAGCTGCCCGCAGTATCACCTCACCAGCCCAGGACACTCACGGAGCAAGAAGGCAAGCTGAACTAAATGCTCTCAGACAGGGAACCTCTCCTTGACAATAGGGCTTGGCTGCATTATCTGCCATTAAGACCCTCAGCAACTGGTTTTGAGGTGGGCAGCAGATTCCCTCTCAGAGAATCCCTGCTCAGTACAGGAACGTACCATCTCTTGACATCCCAACAGACAGGCATTTTTTGAAACGACACTGCTGGCATCTGTTCCTATTCATTCTCATTATAGAACAGTTGTTATTCTTCAAGCACTTCTTATACTGGATGTTTTGCTGAATGCTTCTTCTGAAAAAACCCTGTAAACAAGCAAAAAAACCCCACAACTATCATTTCAGCACATGTCAAATCCTTCCACCAAGATTCATCTCTCTGCGAGCACGGTAAACCTCACTGCATCGCATCAGCAGCTTCAGAGCTGTCAGCCCCCAGAGATTTTAAAGAACTTTGTACTCCTCATTACTTACTTCCCTTTTGTGCGTGATCTGTGTGTAATGTGTGTGATCTGTATGTAATGTGAACCAGTTATGATTTCTAATTACAGAAGATGTAAAGTTGTTCCCTGCATAGTCAGCACCTACGAGCAGAGTATCTCCAATATTACCTCTATCACTGTACCAACAGTTCCTAAGACATGCTCTCAAAACACCTACGACATCAAGTGCAAAGATGGGAGTCAAAATATAACGTATTTTGACTTCCATCTCTGCAGTTTGGCAACAAAACCATCCTGCTGCACCACATGACCTTCAAAGGTGATTTTTTTCAAACAACCCTTTATGCTAGTAAGCTCGTTCACAGAACATAACATTTGCAATGTTACAGATTAAGAAAATACATATCTAGTTCTGGCCTTCCTTGTGGTAAAGAACTGCTTTTCCAAAGCTGTTTTGTTCTGTGTCCCAGCCCAGGTAACAACTCACACCCACTATCTCTTAATGCAATTAACATGCACATGTCTTGCGTGACATGGTCCTTACCATCTCTGCTTCCAGCTCTTGTTCTCTGCTGTGCACTCCAAGTCAGGCAGGATTGGACAAGGGGTGGGAACAGAAAGTACTGCAAAGTTTGGAAAATGCTGTATATTCCTACGTGGTTTGCCTGTTCCCTACAGCTTCTGAAATTTCTCATATTTAATAGAGAACTATACCAATTTTTTTTTTTTTTTTTTTGGCAGCATCACCCCTTTTCCCCTATGGGGAGAACTTGAGCATTTCACCAGCAGAAAGGTGAGCAGAAATATAGCTCACCTTGCAGCCCTCACAGGCATGAACACCATAATGAAATCCTGAAGCGACATCTCCACAGACTTTGCAAAGAAGAACCATGCCATTAAATTCTAGAATCAAACAAAAAAGTCAAGGATATAGAAACCAGTGACAACTGCAGGAACATGTTTCCAGCTTTTAAAACCTGGACTTAAATCGAAATATGTCAGGTCAGTTCAACACATGAAAAAATACAGCAGAAGAACAGACAACATGAATGTACAAACCCCCTGAACAGTTCAGAAGGTACCAGTGCAAGGGTGGGGGAAAAAGAGGACAAACACAAAGCACTCAAACGAATATGGAGAAAGCACATATTCACTGGCTCTCAGAGTAGCACTGCACTCAGCAGCAGAAAAAGAAAGTCTGCTTACATTTAAGCACTTTTAAAAGGACCATTCAGTTAACTAGGCCACCAAAGTTCAGGCTCAATCTGTTTTTTCCATCGGGACAAGAAAGCCTATGAAAGGCTACAGTTTCCCCAAAAAAGAATAAACACTTTTTCTTAAACACCAGAAATACTAAAGGACACTTCATAATATATTCAACACCAGCCATACACTATCTGATACCAATTTAGGACTGGTAACTCAGCCATATCTACATATGTAGAGACCACTCATTTGAGTGCATATCCAGAATGGCTTGCACACTTGAACTTGAAAATACCTTCTCAATCCTGTAAAAATGCTCATGGTTTACGTTTTTTAAGTTTTTCCCCACCTATTTTATTTCAGCTTATCAATAAAACTTTTTTTGCAAGTCCTAAGTGCCGGACTAACATTGGTTTCACTGAAGCCAATGGGAATTCTACCAGTGAGTTCAGTAACCACAAAGTTACCTTAATCCAACAGATACAGCTGGAAATACTCCCACAGAAACATATTCTACCAGAAAAGTAACTTATTTGACATTTGGGTTTCATTTGTAAAGAGGAACCAAAACATTTTTTTAGGTTTTTCAAAAAGAAAAAGAACCAAACCACAACATTTTCTTTTTTTCAAACACAGTTAGTACTGAGCTAAAAAAAGTTATCTATCTATCTGAACAATTTACAACAGGTTTCATTTCAGGAACCTCTGCCCTGATACCTAAAACTCAATTACTAAAGAATTTTTAAGTAAAGGTTCTTACTAAGAACTTAAGGTAGGAACACTTGAAAAAAAAAAAAGAAAAACAAACAACCAACAAAAAACCCTATTTGAGGTAGAACTATTAGACACTTATTCTAGCTTCAGAACAATCCAAAACGATAACACAATTCTGCCAATAAAAGAATTCAGCCTTCAAAAGCCTAAATTTCAGCTGTTTGCTGAATCACTCGTTCCAGCATTTATTTTGAATCCTGCCCTTCCAACACTGTTCAAATATACTTCTCTACCAGTGATCTTTCCTGATTACCAAAAGAAGTGTGAAGTAAATACACTTGATCAGTGTGGAGACAGATTGCTATAGGTACTTTAAAAGGCCATTCTTTAGTTCCAGTATTTTATTTTTCACATCCACAGAATTATGACTTGGAATCAAAAAGATAACTGTTCCACCCACAACTATAAAAGTATTATGCTTGGCTAATTTATTTTGTTCCTCACAGCTGGTGGGAGGAGGGAAGGTGAAGGGGCAGGGGACAGAGTATGAAAGAACAGAGAAACTAGATTTCCAAGACAGATCCATAAATACTCTTGAAGGCAATTTCTGATTATCTCACCTTTGCTTCATCACTTCTTTTTAACCAACTGTTTGATTTTCCTAAGATCAGTTTTCACTACTGAAAATTTGAAGTAAAGCTGGACTGTATTTATGGACTGTTTGAAGTTGGCAGCAATGGGACCCCCAAGGTTATCAGCATTTGTATGGCAGCACCACATGTACCACCACACGTATAATGCCAAAAGATAAAAATGGAGGCTTTGCTAAGCACCTCCACCACAGCCCAAAGGGAGAGCTGGCTGTAACACAGGGGGTTGGAACACATGAGGGGAAAATGGTGTTTTCAGGAACTGGCACCAAACATACTTGTGACTCCATTATGGCCTTTTGTCAAGCCAGCAACACTCGACTGGTTTGTTTTAATAGTCTCCTCCAGCCGATCGCTCTTCGGCGCCCCGTCAGAGCCTTCGCTGCTCCGGCCATTGCATCCGCCTTCCGAGGAGGAGCTGTTGGGAGGAGATGGTACAGGCGAAGAGGACGACTGGAAACCGCTGTCTGAGCTCTCGCTGTGACATGAGGCTGGGCTAGATGCCGAGCTCGAAGAGCTGATGTAAGCTATCACACCCCCTAAGGCAAGAAAAAAAAGGCAGCACGTAGTGACATAACCAGCAGACATGCACCGCTGCCATGTGAGCCACGCCGTGACCCAGCACCACCAGATCAGCCATGACGTGCTCCTGGGAGCACTCCTGTCCCTCCCTCTCCCCCTCAAGCTTGTTTGTCTCCATTCGTTTTCTACGGCTGACCTCCCAGTCTGCCTCATCCCCTTCTCCCATCTTATCAGCCTCCTCTGCTCCAGGCCCAGATGAAATGGCATAACCAAAAGACGGAGCAACAAGCCATGGTGCTGGAAGGATGGGGCAGCAGGGACAGGGCACGGAGTGACCCAGAGAGGGTTTCCCTGGCCATCCTCTGAGCAGAGCTCATCTGGAACCAGAGCAAAAACAGGATCTTACAGCGCTGTGGAGCCAGAATGCAAACAAGCTAGGTTAGGGACAGAAATAGGGCACAGAGAAAGACTTCATGCAGGCTACACGCCAGAGGCACAGAAAGGAAGGGCTGGGAGGTGCTCACGATGCAGAAGGGAAGGGGGCAAGGGAAGGAAATAGCACTGCAGTCTGGTTAGCCTACTGAACGCCATTTGTCCGACTGCAAGCCTTTGCAGCCTTTCTAGCAGCAGCTCAACTCCAACTGCCAGGCTGCTATTTGCAAACAGCCTCTGTCCTGCCGCGTCTTGCAATCTGACACACTTGAGAATCCCTCATATGAAACAGCTTTTTGTCCTCAGGCAGACCTGGGAGCAGTTCTGGCTTTTCACAGGCTCCTTCTTCTTGCTCGTAAGCAAGAGAAATTGTTTGCACTTCATATGAGTTTGTCTCCAAGACTCAGCATTTCAAAAGTCAATATAAAAACATTTGATATTTCACTCAAGAATTTCAAAAGCCATAGCCATGAAACTGTTTAAATAAATTATACTCAGTATGCTCTACATTTTACGCCTCTATTGCTCAGTAGACTCTCTTCACTGATGACTCAGGACATTGCAGCAAGGAACTCCACACACCAGTAAGAACTCAAAACTTTAAAAGGGCCATGCACTGCCTTCCTTTGGAGGAGAAAAGCACTGGCGCCTGCAGAATCCTTGATCAACTGAACAGGCACGGCAGGCACAGGCTGTAGCATCTTACATCAGCCATACCCTCCTCACAGATAAAAGCAGCGGTATTATACAACCCTGGAAACACCACTGCTTGCAGGGAGCAATTCTGACTTACAAATTTTCAGTACTTTTATTAGACATAATGGTCCTCTTAGGACCTCTGTAGCAACAAAACTGGCCCACTTCCTCTTCAACATTGCATTTTTTTCTGCCTTGGCAGGAGGGTTCCCTAAGCAGCACACAGCCCAGGAGCTCCTGGCAGAGCTGCCTAGGAGCAGAAGTCAGACTAAGGGGCCATGTGACACGTGCAGGACACACAGAACCGCTGCTCACGTTCCCAGACAGCAGTGTCCCCTGCACCCTGCCACAGGGGCTGGTCCTGCAGATTTTTTTTTTTTTTTTTAAAGAAATCCTCCACACAGCATAGCACGCATTCCGGATCATGTTTTCGGAGAAAGGAGGATTGGCAAGGGGGTCATGAGTTCAGCCACGGCATGAGAAACAAGGCATCATCAGCCACCCGTGCTGGGCTAAGACACCACCTGTTTGACAAAGGCCTGTGCCATCCCCCAGCGCCGCACGCGCCTCTGCCAGGTGCCAGGTCAAAGCTCACCGTTCACCTGGTCCAAGGGAGGCACCGGGCTTCTCAGCAGGCGCCATCCTTATCGGCAAGGGGCAGATCGGGACACGCAAGCACAGCCCCTGCAGGGAACTCCACGTTTCTCCACACTGCCACCGCGCCCCATTATCTTTAAACCCTGCTCATAAAAGAGATGCTCTTTTCCCTCAAGGGTAAGGCCAATGTCACAGAGGAGCACAAAGTGTGTGCCTGTGGGGGAGTTTCACCTCTCTTCTCCTTAGAGCTGGAGGAGCTCCAGATAGCTGGGCTGCTCTGGCACCCTAGAGAGCTTGGCAGCCTTGCCAGCGTCACAGTCGCAATTCCTCGTACTTTTTGTTATTTTAGAAATTACACTTCCCTGTGAACCCTGTTTTTGTTTGGTCAGCAGTCAAAAGTTGACTCTCACACAGAGCACAGGGTGACATCTCAGAACAAAGAGCACAGACACGGAGCACGTACACGTGCACACGGATGCTGGCACTCCGCAGAAAGGGGGTACCGGGGCGCTCGGCGGAGGAGGCAGCCCCGGTTCGGTGAACTGCCGGGGATTTTCCTGGGAAACCCACCTGCCGGAGGGTGGTGAAGCGAGTCCTTTGGGCTACGCGGAGCCGCGCTACTGCTGCTGCTACGGCGGCGGCACCGCCGGCTCAGTGACAAGGACCCGTGGGCTCTACCTGGCGGGATTCACGTTAGGGATGGGGCGGGGGGGCACCGCAACGTGCCGGTATTCCATTAACACGGATCTGGGAAGCGGTAACGCCGCAGGGGCGCGAAACAGGCGGCGAACTGGCCGGGCGATCCAGCCGGCCGCCGGGACGCTGCGGCACAGGGGGGCTCCCCGGCCGGCGCCCCCGACACCGCCGATCTCTCTGGCTAACAAAGCGGGAAGGGAGCGGGGAGCGCGATCGCCGTGCCCGCGGCCGCCCTCCCGCCTCACCCCATTCCACCGCACCGGGGCTGCGGCTTTTCCCTGCCGCGGTCACGCGGCGCCGGGGCTGGAAGAGCCGGGCCCGCCCTGCGCTGCCCCCGGGCCGCCCCCTCCCCGTTACACAACACCGCCCCCGCGCAT
>VZRH01000997.1:2721546-2742142 GCA_013397555.1 Urocynchramus pylzowi | reverse complement strand
GGGAAGCTCCGCCGAGGTCACCGCCGCTGCCGCAGCCGGAGCGGCGCTCGGCCACCGCGGTCGCGGGGCAAGGTGAGGGGCGGCGGTGTGTGTCAGCTGCTCCGGCGCCGAGCGCCGGCAGGAAATGCCACCGCTGTGAGTGCCGCAGCTGACGAGCTCTCTCCTATCCCGACACGAGCATCTGACAGCTCCCAATTCCAACTGTCAGCGCTCCTTGCCCTCTTAGCCGCGTGTTTTCTCACTGCCGGGAAAAGGGAATATCCGGGAGGGACCCCTCTCGGCAGCGCACACCCACCGCTGCGGCCATAGTCTCTCCCTCTGCAGCCATAGGGAGAGGCCATCACACAGTTGATCCCAATCTCCGTCTCTCCTGTTTTCTGCCAGGACGTGATTTTGTCACTCCCAGAGCGATTCCAGCCCCTAATACCTTATACCATGCAGCGATGTCTCTGGGAACAGACCTCCCGCAACGGGGGAGGGATGTGTCCCCAGAGGACCCAAAGCAGGGGTGTCCCAGCCGGGGTCCCCATACTCCCGCTCCCAGAAGGAAACCCACGGAGGAAATGCACCACAACAAAATAGGGAGCAGAAACCCGGGGAAGACTCTCCTTTAAATGAATACAGAGCCCAAAATGAAGCTCTGTCCCTCCCTGACCCCGGGGTTCAGAGGCAGATGTGTGGCTTCATGGACTATATTGACCTCCAGACTGAGAGCGAGGCAGTGGAGTTAAATGAGGTTAACAAGTGGAGGTTAAATGCAGCTAAATGTAGTTTACCGCCTCCTAATTTGGGTGAGTTTCCTCTCCTCTCAAATGAGGTAAACAGGTCAGTTTGTGTGAGCTTCATTGCTTCTCGAATAAGGTCAGAGGGTGAGTTTTCTCATTTTTCTGTGCATGGTCAGCAGTTGGGAGGCATACAGCTTTCCACTTGGTCCACACTCAATATCCGTCACTATCTCCAGACCCTTCATCCCGCAGCCCCAATTTTCTACAGAAAAAGCTCCTCATATTCCCATTTTTCCTCCTCATACCAATTTTAAACTACATTTCCTAAGCCCTGCCATGCTGCCCTCTGGGCTCTTGTATATATATTGTATCCCTGCCTGCATGTCTGGCAGCCAAGCAGTGCTGCCTGCCCTGGGCACGGTCAGGTACAGGCCACGATGGCCCACCCTCCCTTCCCATGCTCAGGGCTCTGTTTCGCTTCTCTGCCTGGCTGCTGGTCCTTGTGGGCAGAGCACAAATAAAATACATTTGATATCAGCCTACCATGGCATCTCAAACCTCTCAACAGATTAAACTGGCCTACAGACTCAAAGGAGAAGGCAGTGAATACATCAAATGCTATTAGAAAACTAGCTTGGACATCAGGAACAACAGCAGAGCAAGTCCTCTCTGACTGTGTATTCTGTGTCTCTGTGGTTTCTAATGCTGTATTTGGATTTTAACAAAATAGACCTTTGAGTAATGTTTATTAACTGGTGGGTCATCAACCCCAGGTATTCACTGGGTTTGCTAAAAAAGCCCTACAGAACTCTTGCTTTTGGATAAGGCTCCAATTTGCAGGTGGTGGTGGAAGCACCCAAAGATGAGTATGGAGGCACTGGCACTCAGACCAAAGGTCCACCTGGCCTGCAGGCCATTTGTGGTGCTCAAGGGAGGCTCCAGGTTTTTCGGGTGCATGGACTCCATTCCTGAGAGTGGTCAATAAAGGGAAGGACTGCTTGTTCACTTCCTTTGTGGGCAAGGATAAATGCTGCTGCTCCTGCCTGGCGGGACAAATGGGAAAGGCAACGTACGCAGGTTCGTAGGATGCCATAGGGAGAGGCCATCACATTATTGCTCCCAATCTCAGTCCATCCTATTTACTGCCAGGACGTGATTTTGTCACTCACAGAGAGATTCCATACTCTAATATCTTTTGCCATCTACTTTTGAGACTCTTGGGGATCATTATAGCAGTTTCAGCCTGCTCTTGCCTCTGGTGCTGCACTTGGCAGTCCTGAAGCCAATCCCTATCTATCTTCAAAAATGTATTTATTTTGCTTCTCTGTCCTTTCTCAGAACAACCCATCCAGATCTAGGAGCACTCTCTATGCTCCCATACTCCATCCTTTTTAGTTCCTTCCCTGAGGTGGCTACACACACACACAGTTTGCAAGAGCCAAGCACTTCTCTTAGGGATGTAGTATGGCAAAAAGCTAATAATGGGCGTACCACCCATCCTCACACAGGATCCTTGTCCACATCAAGGGCACCAAGAGGTGTGTTTCCTGCGAAAGTCCAGCAGGTAGAGCTGGCTGTGGGTGGCCATGGGATGCAAACAGTGTGACTTCTGTCCTGGAGTTTCCAAAGGAGGTCTCAGAAATGGCCCATCCACTCCTATGCTCTAGTTCTGCTGTTCAACACAAAGCTGTGGACTGCCACAGCAGACCATGAGAAGCACTTCAATGTTTGGAGAAGAAAACTGTCTTAGAGAGCATCAAGGTGTTTTTATTCTGCCCTCTAACCTGGAAAAATACTCCACTCTGCCAATGTAATAAGAGGGTCAAATTTTTCTTAGAGCCTCTTTCTGCCTTCCTCTTCCAAACCTACACAAGCAAACACCCAGCTAACAACTTGTGGCTCTGGGTGCTGGCCAAGTTGTGGTGCCTGGGCTTCTTCTTGAGGGGCTTCTCTTTGACTCTAGCTTGGCTGCTAAAGCTTTAGTGTTACTTGCTGAGCTGCAAATAACATTCCCTTGAAGATGTGATGCTCAGTGGATATTCCCTGGTCCCCACAAGGGTCTGTGATTCAGCTTTCCATGAAGGGCAAAACAAATCCTGGCTTTATGGAGAAGCAGTGTACTGCTGGCATTCACAGTGGCATGGCACCTCTCCAACCTGAAGGCTGGGCAGGCACTTGAATGGTCAGTGGAGGAGTGATTGGGAATTTGTGTGTTTGGTCAGTCCTTAGAATCCTTCAGCCTCTGTTTACTGCTGCTGTCTGCAGAAGACTTGTGGTTCTGGGAACAGACTGAAGTGAGGCATTGAAACATGAAGGGGCAGAAGAAGGGAGAAAGCACAGAAGGTGGGACAGAAAGCTTCTTCAAACCCCTTCCCGCCCCTGGGAAGGAACACAAACATTTATCCCTCTTTCCTCCCAGCCCACACACATAGAGCAGCTCAAGCAGCATTTTAAACAAATTCCAGAGGCTGCAGAGTGATTCCCATCTGTGCTACCTCTGGATGGGAGATGGCACAATGTTGTTGCAACCAACTAATGCTGACTTAAACGTTAAGTGCAGCTGATAGCTGGATGGTGGGACAGGATGCACTTTGGCCACCTCAGCAGAGGTATGTAGAGGTTGATGACTCTTTTTCCTCAGGCCTGAAATGCTGGTGGTTCCTCAGGTTGGATCCAAATGCCTGCACCTTTCTGTGCCCATGGAGAGGCCCTCCTAATCCTAGTAAACATCCACACATCAGCCAGGAACGCATGAGTTTCCATCAGCAGGCATTTGTGCTTTCGGATGAGCTGGATTTCTTCAGTGTCTGGCACATTTACAATAATATTAGTTTGATCCCAAAACATAAACTTTGCTAAGAGAAAAAAATTGTTTACTTGAAGAGTGCCAAGGAGCAGCATTTTTTCATGCCACAACAGTTCCTGAAGTTTTCTGTTTCTTTTTTTCCTTATTACCTCAGGAAAAATTCCTAACCTCTTATTTGTCTTTTTGACTGATGCTCAGAACAGTGCTGATATTTGCACAGATCTACAGTAAGTCCAAGTTCTCTTCCCTGGTTGTTTACAGCATACAGTGGTTTAAATAGAATAAAAGATATTTTCCACCATATAAAATTCTTTGTCATTCTTTTTCACTCTGGTCAGTCTGTGTGATAAGATCCTCCTAAAACCCTCAGTAACGTGTCTGTCCTGAATAATTTGTGCTCCACAACTGCAGATGGAACTAGTTCATACAAGTACACTTAGGTGAGGCAACTGATACCAAACCTTGCTTGCATTTCCAGTTTCTTTAAAGCAAAGATCCACTTGCTATCTACAGTTACTACCTTAAATACTGCCCTCTAAAAGTCTTTATAAAGATAGCTGTAACTGTGACTTTCTTTCGTACATTAAATGATATAAATAGCCATAACTCATCTAACTAATCTTAACCTTTGGAAGCCAGTGGAAATTTTTCTATCGATCAGAGTCAGCTTGGGTCAAGCCCTACACAGTGTTTTCTGACCCCCTGCCCTACTTTTTCTCCATTCCAATTTAACATATATACTTCTGACTCTTTCAGTTGGTGCACTTTTTTCTCTCTGTCAAACAGAAATCCTGATAAGGAGGTCCCAGAGGTCTTTAGCTTGTCATCACATCCCTTCATAGGCTGAATGTGTGCAGAATGCTTTAGGAAGAAGCAAAGCTAAATATAGAATAATTTAAAGCTGCCCATTAAGGGCATGCCTACATGACACAAATGCAGCTAGCTTAGGTACTGGGAGTGGTGCAGTCACAGAGCTAAGTATAACCAAGCAGAGGATGTGGCTCACAAACCATCCCCTTGCACTCACATCCTGTCTCTTGGTATCAGAGCCTTAGAGGAAGATATAAAAGCTCATAATAGACAGTCATATACTAACTTGCCCATAGGGTAACTCTCTTCCTGATTAGGCTCCTCAGCAGTCAGTTTATAGCCTGAAGCATATAACCCTGCCACTTTTTTCTCTTACCCAGCATTATTGCAAGCGTGCCTTTTCTTCACAGACTTTGGTAATACAACTGGTTGCCTGGGCTGGTCAAATTGATGGGAAATAACCTAATGCAACAGTGACATATTACCACTAGCCTCATCTTCCCCTGTAGGTTTTAATGGGAGGTGATGACTTGAACTTTTAGTCTTGAAAGATAAAGCATTAATTCTATGTTAATTAAGCCTATCATATACGGCAGTAATATCACTGCCCACCATTTTCTTTTTGTGCTATAAGTTCCTCAATCTGTCAGTATATCATCTATTTATCCAGAAGTCAAAGCATCACCTAATGAGAAAAAGATGACAATATATACTGCTTGATTGGGCCAAATGTGATTTTTTGTGAGAGAAGCAGAATGGGTAGTGCAAAGGATGTACAAGGAGCTTTGCCTTCACTGAAAAAGACTCACACCACTTAGCTACAGGTGATTTCTGACTCATTGTGCTGTCTTGGAGAAGGCAGCAGTGTTGTATTGAAGGCACAGTCAGCATATGACTGCTGCCTTATGCTCTGACAGTCCCTTCTCCCCACCACCCAAACCTCTCCAGGGGCAACTGCATTTCCCACTCTGGTGTCTTTTGTACTAAATACCCTTCTAAGTCTCCATTTTTGTATTTTCCTCTGCCTTTTTTCCAACTCTTTTATATCACAGTGTCCTGAAGAGCACCTTCTTTCAAAGCAGCAGTGCTCTCCAGGAAGTTAGCTAAGCTGGAGGCTGGCAGCAATCACGCTGGCATTGCGTGACATGGTGCTGGCCAGGACATCCCTGTTGTGGTGTCACTGCTGTCACCAGATCAAAACCATTGCTTCAGAAGTCTTCTCGTAGCTCAGCTCCACCATTCCCCTTCTGAGCCCTCCAGGCCACCAAAACATAAGCCCAGTTTGATTTTTTTCTTTGTAAGCTATGTTCATTCTTGGAGAGATATAGTGTAACACAAACATAAAGCTCATCCTGGGCAGAGCAGAGATGCAAATGATGCCTTCTCCTTGTTTTGTGGAAATTCTGCAGGTTGTATGAAGGGAATACAGAGACAGAAATGATAGCCCTAGCTCCTGCAAGGTTTTATGTATCACCCTTTCTTCTCTCTTCTGCAGCAGCATAAGCTTACTGTGATTACTGATGTATTTTACAAGGAAAATTCCAGAGAAAACTCAGCTCAGTCACCAACAGAGGCAAATATGACTTGCATCTAGGCCTTAAATAGCACAAGTTTGTAGAAAATGAACAGCTTTCATTACAGGTGCCATTGGCCCCTGTGCATTGGCCCAGAGAGTGAGAACGGCCTTTTACATTCAGGCAAAACAAAGGCAACTATAGTAAAATCTGAAAAAATTCTCTAGGAAAGAAACCAAAATGTATATTGGCCCTGAGACTTATTACCTGTAACTACCAAAGGATAGCTGGCAGCTCACGGGCCAAGACAGCTCTAGGCTCTACACAGCACAGTGTTTTTTCCCCTGATTGTTGTCTCACTTGGAGTCCAAAAGATGACTTACAGCTTCAAGGTGCTGAGTTGAATCAAGAGATGATGCATGGGACTCTGTATTGGACCTTGTGTGCTGCTGGATTAGGCCCAGCTGGTCAAACTCTTCTGAAAAGCTGGCTTCCGTATCCTGCTAAGAGCCTAAAGAGTTAAAGTTATTAACTGGCTTCTGAATAAAATGCATTAGGAATAAATATGCTTTAGGATAAACCTATTAAATGGATAAAAATGCCATTACCAGGGGTGAAATATGATTGTGTGACCTTTTAAATAAATAAGCCTGCTATGCACCAAATTATGTCAGATAATAAGCTTTATACATGATAAAGTCATGCAGTAGGTCTCAATCTTCAGGCATTCAATGAAATATCACTAGCCGTAAAGGGCTCCTGAAATGTTACACTAAAGAAAATTGCTTCCAGCTATAAAAACTTAACTGTTAAAACAAATGGAGTTTCTCTCATAAAACCCTTTGCAAGGCATTGGTAGCAAGAGCGAAAGCTTACTAGAAACAAACCTGAGGCTTTTGCAAGTACACAACACTTCTTAAAATAACTCAGATTCCAGATAAATCTGGAATAACTCTATTGAAAGCAGAAGGGTGTAACCCCAAAACACTAGCGTGAGATCCTAATTATATTTGTAGGGCTTCAGAAATATGTTGCTGGGATATCTCTGGGTGCAAACATTGCTGTGTATCCAAACTGATCTGCACTTGCAGCTTTGGCACTTGTACGAGCAGTGGAAATGCTGACCTCTCTGTCTGTCCTGAATCTTGGGTCTGGCTGTGTTATGCCTCAGCGACTTGCCCAGATTACTCCTGACACAACAATATCCCTGCTAAGGGACCATTCGTATTTGATGGGATGGAAACAGAGCTGGATATTATCAGCCTTGTGAATAAAGGCAGACGTGCATTTAGCCAGATTCAGCTACCAGCTTCACATGCAGCAAAACTGGCTCTCTGCATTAAGTCAGAGTAAGAACTTTCTGCTCTAAACCATTACAAATAAGAGGGAAGGAAGCCAATTCTCTCATTCCTTCTAGTGATCACAGGCAAACCAACAAAACCTCCTGGTGAGGCGCTTGCAGTTTTAATAAAATCATCATGGTCATTTCATCTCTTGTTACACAAACATCAGCAAATAAACTCAATTCCCAGCTTGGGTGTTGTGCTGGTTTTGGCTGGAGCAGAGTTAATTAGTTTCAAACGCAGTTCCAATGACTGGAAATACTCTTGGAATTCCCTGACACAATCAATTATCTTCTTAAAAAGTTGATATCAGACATCGACAAAAAGGACCATTCCTGTTTCTTCTGGGTTTTCTTTTTTGTTTGTTTGTTTGTTTTGTTTGTTTGTTTGGCGGAGTTTTCTTGTGCAGGGGTGTTTGTTGTTTTTTTCCCGGAATTGGAAGAATGCATCCTAGAAAGGATCTTCTTAACCTTCATCTACAAAAACTAATAATTTTCACCAAAGCTCAATCCAGTGCAATCTTTTCCAGGAGGGGCACTTAAAGAGACATAACAAAATTCAAGCACACAAAATTAGCTAGCCTTGCTCCAGTTCCCAAAGAGTTCACTCTTTAAGCCTTAGCAAAGAAAGAGGCACATTCTCCACAGCTAGTTTTAGTGCTCCTGCTAAATACAGCAAGGTACACTATGGTAAACACATCCTAAACAGGACCACTGCAAAGGAATGGGTGGCATCATGAAGCTAGCAGTGAAATTTTATCATGTTTTCCTGAACTGGAGTGCAATGTCTAGAAGCAAATAATAGATCTGTTCCAGGCAGGAGCTCAGCTGCATCCTGAAGATGCCTCCAGGCACTTGCCATTTTGTTTTATTGCTGTTCCTCACACTGGTGAATTGTAAGCATCAGTCTCACAGAGAAGACACATTATCAGGGTGAAGGACAACTGCTTGTTATATAATCCTGCCAAATCCTTGATACAGCAGTTCTCAGCAAACAACCATCTTGCTCTGAGTCATCTGGAAAGTCTCTGGTTCAGTGAGCTTCCAGGAGCAGACCATCAAAACAGGTTGTATTTCCACTTCCCATTTCAAATTACAGGAGGCACTTATGAGTCAAGGCAATAATTTTCTCTTTATCTACCTTCAGATGCCATCCTGCATACGGATCCAGCCCGTGCACCTGCTGAGCCAGAAGCCCTGTGGGAGTTCCCAGCCAGTGCTGGATGTCACAGCTTGCAGCTGTCCTGGCTGCTGGCACGAGGGCAACCACAGTGTGAGGAAATCCTTACCCTGCTCTTCAGAGAACTGGCGATGCTACATGTGGGGCTGGACTTGCTCCACACTCACCAGCCTTTTTCCAAATGCCCATTGCTGGTCCCTGTCAAAAGCAGGCACTGTGCCCATTAGACCTCTGGGCTGGCCCTGCATGGCCATTCACATTTTTTTCTTATTTCCCTTTGATGCAAAGCCAAGTCTTAATTCAGAGCTGGGTCACAGATCCCACCCAGCAGGACACATTACACTGTGTCTATCTTGGAATTAGGAGGTCTCTGCCTCAGAGCTGGCCAGCTCTCCCACCTCTGCTCACACGCACTGCTCTCCCACCTCTGCTCCTCCCTGCCATGCCTGACAGACAGCCACAGTCAGCTCTTGAGACAACAGCATTAGCACAAGAAGCTGAGCAGCTCATCTTTTACAAACCAAACAACTACAACTTTGGCAATCTCACTCCTATTGACTAACAACAAAAACAACAAAAAGAACCGAGTCAGCAGCAAGCAGTATCCTGTTGCACAGAGCTGTAAATAAACCCAGGAGAAACGAGATGGGTCAGCTTGGGTTGGCTGGTGGGTGCTGAAAGAGCTGGTCCAGGGTTACCACTTCAGGGTGGGCCAAAGTGGGGGAAGATGGAAGGCTGTCACTTCCCTGGTTCTCTGTCTGACTCCCTGCACAGGACAAAATTGTTCCAGCCTTTACTGCTATTACAAACTTCCTATGAAAGTACCATACAATTTGGTGCTCAAGCTCTAATGCAATTAATGTGATTTTAGGACAATTTGCAGAGTCTGTGAAAACCATCAAGTTTCATATCTGTGGTTCATTTCAACAGTCATAATTTGGCTAACATAATTATTCATGCTCAAAACTTCTTATTTTTTTTCTTAAAACAGGTTAAAATTTCAGAATGTCAGAGTAGCACCTACTAGAAGGTGAGATTGTTTGCTAGAGAGATATTTTGAAGTTTTAGAGAGTTTTTTTGAAGTTCTAAACAGATGGGGCCATCACTGGAGAAAATAGAACTCATGTATGCCATATGCTTTACATAGTTTTATGATTGTTGTATTTTTTATTAAAATAGCCAATGGAAATAATAACTATACTGGAGATTTTCATTTAGCCTCAGGAGTCAGAACAGCGATTCAGTTTTTCATGGTGTTTTAATTTTTGTTTTCCTTCTCAGCAACATAAATCATAAACCTAAGAGCTGGATTTTCAGTGTAACTTACAGTAATCAGCTGATTTTGTGTTTCCCATTGATATGGTGTAACTATTGCTTTAAAATTGCTGTTTACAATGGACAGCAATCCCCTTCCCAGCACAAATCATTAGTATCTTACTATTAGCTCATATGTGTTTTTAGTCTCTGCCTCTTAAGAAAGGACTACCAGGCATTTATCAGAAATAAAACTATATATTAAGATTGGGGATGAGATTCTACATATTCAACAGAACCAACTGAATCAAGTATTTTTTATAATTCTATTTTTAAAAAACCAAACCTCAAGAGAAGTCCTTTTACGTGCACACTGATTTTTCCTGTGTAGCTGAATCTTACTTTGTGTCTTTTTCTGTAAAAAAGATCTTAAGCAGATGTTCTCCACCAACACCCACAGCAGTAACTTGCAAAGTGAAAATAATACAAAACTTTCTGTTTTGCTTATAAGGTTCACTATGACTTTGTTTAACTGTGCCTTGGCAGAACCACTTTCCAAATAGTTGTAAACAAAGCAACTTATAAAACATTATTTTTATATATGGCTCTGAAAGAACTGAAAACACAAAGCTCAAAACACATAATTTATAAAGGTTGTGTAACTTGCTATCTAAACTTATCTGAGTAATCATGAAACCCGTGAGAGAGGCAGGTGGATTGTAACAGCAGATGAGTTGAAGGGCTGCGATTCTCATACAAGGAAAGGGTTCAAATAATTGCTTGTTAGTCACAGAAAAACAATGCTGCAAGAAAACTGTATGAATAAATGAATGAGTGAACACTGGACTAATGAGCTACTTCCTCTGCTTGGTGGATGAGCTCTCAGGGGATGACTCGTTTTTGTTACACTCCTGAACACAGTGCAGAATTAACAGGGTCTTGGTTTCTGCCTGCTGCTCTCTTGACACACAGCCTGGTGACAAGGCCTGGCACATGCAGGGCTTGAGCACTGGACACAGGACGCTCATTTCACAGCACCAGAATTGTCCTCCTGCTCTGGGTTTGGTGAAGTGCAGCTGCTGCCTGGTGTTTCAGGAAAGCAGACTGATACCAGAGACACGGTGGAGCTATTCTGAGGAGCTGTAGGTTTGTTCAGCCAGGTTTATACTGTGAGCACTGCCCCACCTGGCTGATGAGCCCTGAGGGACCCTGGCTAGCTGTAGCCTAGTCTACCAGGTGTTCTTGTCCCTGAGCAGCACCAGGGTACTAACAAGCCCCACTGAAAGCCAGTTTACTTGTTCTCTTCTTTTTTTTTTTTTTACTTATCCTCAGGTTTTTTTTTCTCCACTTTCCTATGCCTCTCCATTCCTGTATTTCCAAGAGAACTCCTCAACTTGCACATGGATAGCCAGCTTGGGTCCAGAGGCACTCCTCTGCTGCTCTTGTGCAAGGAGATACAGACTGCAAAACCCCTATGGAGTCAGCTACGGTCCAACATACTAACTAGCATGGTTTTCCCAAAGCCTGGCACCAGAAGTGCAGGGAGACCTGAGAAGGCTTGCAAGAGGGGTACCTGCCATTTGAGAGAGCAGTGTCAGCCAGCACTGGTCTTATCAGAGCCAGGCTTAATCATTCATCTGCTCTCTGATCTCCAGGATACCCCTGTTCTCCATTTCCCTGAATGATGGAGAGATTACAGTATTTAACGAGATTGAATGTCATCTTCATTACAAAAAGAGCCTTTAATTATATCATTGAACATCATTTGATACCAAAGAAAAGCATGCTCTCTTAAACTTGAGGCAGTGACAAGAGGTCCACAAGAACTGGGTTCCAGTCCTGGCTTTGCCAGAGGCCTCTCCTGGCCCATTAGGTAAGAGCAGGATAGCCACTGAATTAAAGGTTGTGTAAGCAGTGCAGCTCAGACACCTCCTAACTGTAGGGAGCGAGGCTCTGCAACCTAAACACTCTGTGTGTAATTATTAAATTGAAGCTGATTCAGAACCTTGACACATAAAGAGAACAATCTACAGGCTCTCTCCATCCTTTCATACAGCTTTACATTTCAAACAATCACTTTAAAAGGGCTGGATCAAAAAGTTGGTGGTTGCTCAAAGCCCCAGAAAAGAGCATCCAATTCAAATCCAAATTGGATTTTTTTGTGGCTGCAGCAGTGTTTCCATCACTCTGAGTATTTTGGCTCGATACTCTCTGAACTAGACTTGTGTCTGCTGGAAAAGAAAAGGGATGTACGAAAATATGGTGTTTTTTCCCAGCCTTGGAGAGTGAGTAGATAATAGAGTAGGAATCAGGCTCTATTTTTAGAGCCTAGCTTTTTAATTCATTAGCTGTACAGAACTCTTCACAGGCAGTCACTTTTCTCTACTGGGTCAAGGCTAGGGAACAACTGCTGCATTACAAGGACAGAGATAAGTGAGAAAGTCGAGCTATAACTCTCCTCCATCGCTAATTACTTCATTCTAAGGCCCCCACAAAAATCACCAGTGAAATTCCATGACCTTCTGCTGCAAGGAAGGAGCCAACTGCCTCCTCCACCAGCATCTGTGCCTTTTGCAGGCATCATGCCAGTGTGCCTCTCCCAGCAGCACACAGCTGCCTCACAGAGATTCCCAATGCTTCAGAGACAAAGCAAGGAAACAATTACACTCGCTGTTGATTAGTGAGTCCCTACTTTTCAACCTAGCTCGTGTTGCCAAGTAATGAGCACTTCTATTAGCTATGTGGAAGGGAGTTTCCTACTTGCTTATTTAAAGAACATCCTAGATCACACAATCTGTTTTTACACATCCCACCCTTCGGGACAGAAATAGTGCCCTTGCCAGGTCCTCACCTTGTACAAAAAGCTGAGTGATTAGCTAATCTAGGCAGCTGACACAAAAGTGAAATCCAGCCTAATCAAAGCTTACAGTCAACTATTTTCAACAGCACCTAAAACCAGGCTGAGCCAGCCTGGTACTGTACAGCCCCACTTCTCTGCAGTTTAACTGTGGTATTCATTTTGTCTTGCCTAGAAACCAGACAGCTCTTTTAATTACATCCAAAACATGCCTGCTCAGACTGAGAAATGATCAGTCCTGCAAACAGAGCCAAGTAGATGGCTTGGAAACAGATTACTAGATTCCTCCATGTCTTAACAGATTTGCCTAGTGAAATTCCTGAAGCTTCCTCTTCCCTCCCCCTGCCCTCCTTCAGCTACAGCTTAGTGTCCCTGTTTCAGGCAGACCCTTGGTGTCTGGGGAGGGTTGAACTCACGTTACAGCCTCTCACTAGGACTGGCTCAGATGACTGGTTTCTACCACAATCTTAAGGAACACAGACTGTTTGCAATCTCTTGAACTTGCACAACAGGTTCAAGAATCAAGTAGGAAAGGCAGAGATAACAAAACCTCTCTCTACACCTGGCTTCCCAAGCCAACAACCCCAAACAAAAAAGTTTTTCCGCTATGTTTTGCCTTTTTAAAATAAAGATTTTAAAATAAAATATGTTTTTCTGCTTCACAGGCGATGTCCCTTCAAACCCAAAATCCCATCTAAGAGTGTGAGACACTTCCAGTGTGTAAAGACACAAAGGCAATCTGACTTCTCAAAGACTTGGAATGAGCTGTACATACCCAGAGCATCCTCTGAAGGCACCACCATCTGTTTCAAATTCCTTCACTGTCTGCTAGATATCACGCCCTTTTAGATACACTGCCATCAGCAGTTTTCCATAAACTTCCGAGGGGATTGTATTTTCTTTTAAAGTTCAAAGAATTACAGGACCACAAGGACCAACCTGAGGTAGGTCTCACTGAAGACACTTGCCATGTGCTGCAAGGTTTGAATGCTGGCAAATTACACAGCATTACACAGCTGACTGCCCCATCACCTGCTGTCACCCTCCCTCATCAATGGAAGGGTCCCAAACAGCTTAACAATCCCCAGTACAGTATCATCAGTCTTGAAGTTGTTGCCTTAAAAAAAAAAAAAAAATCATAGCTTTGGGTTGAAGGAGCCTTGAAGATCATCCAGTTCCAAATTCCCTGCCATGGGCAGGAACACCTTTTTCTAGACCATGTTGCTCAAACATGCTCTGTACAGCTAATGAATTAAAAAGCTAGGCTCTAAAAATAGAGCCTGATTCCTACTCTATTATCTAAAATAATTCCAAAGGAATGGACACACTGGCCATACTGGCACTACCTGAAGCCGTTAAATCTACAAACGAGACAGATCAGCCCCCTCTGTGCAATAAACCCCTCCAATGCTCAGGGGAGACCTGTCATGAAATTTGCTCTGAGGAACTTCCACTTCCTGTCCTACAATATCACAGGACTATCCTTCAAGAGCATCAGTGATATTTTAAAAAATCTCCCATCTTTAGAGGAGATAGCTGTAACACTTTTAAACAGAAGATTATTTTGCATTTTTCTTGTTTGAACCAAACAAAACATGTCATCAAATTGCCACCTTGAGCTGTAATTCCTGACTTTGAGAACACACTGCCAAAATGTCTCTTCTTTAGACTACCACCCTCCTGTAAGAACTTAAACCAGAGTATTAAGTGAATATCTCAGTTGAAGGGAAAATCTTGACATGTTTTAAGTCTTACAAAAAGAACCCAAAACATTCCACATCCCAAGCTGAAGTTCCAGGAAGACACAGCTGTCAACCTTCTTCACAGCCTTCTATCAACCTCTTTTCCTATCACTAACTATTGGATATAGTACAGAATCTGTGGAAGCTACGATAGCCATCCACCTAATTTATCAGAACTGCATTTAATCTCACAGCCTTTATGTGCAAACTGACTTCACGCTGAAAAGGTCACACTGTGATTTCACAAAATGTAGTCTAAATACATTCATCTATAACTGTTATCCAAATGTGCTTATTTCTACCACCTAACCATGCAGAGTCAATCAGAATGCAGTTTTTTAACACAGATACATGTTTTCTGTTCTGCTATCAAAAGGAAGGTTTAAGAAACTGTCCCCCCTCAATCTTGACAAATGAAATCCTACTACCCTAGAGTCAGTATTTTATTGTTCAGCCTAAAACCTTATCATTCTTTGCAATATGCACACATTTTTAATACTGTGCACTGCAATGAACAGAGCAAGCTTTACCTGTCCATTCTGTGCTTAGCTGATTTAGACAATGTTTGCAGCTGAGAGGCCCAAGAGCTGGTCTGACACTGAAGAAGTACAAAAAACCAGAACTTGAAAAATAAAATAGCCATTAGTATTTAATTACCCATAAAAAATAAATGAGCGCTTTCAGTTTACATCTCATTGCACAAGATCAAAGCTGGCCTTCAGTCCAAGCACAGGACAAACAGAGACCCCAACCTACAAACAGTGACTAAATAAACTCAGACCAAGAGAAAAAAGAACACGGACAAGCCCTTGGGCTTTCAATAGACATTGCATACGTTCTTCCCTGTTAACAAAAGTGAAGCCCATCACAGAACTCTATACTCTACATTGGGGCCTACAATCTCCACAAGTATCAAACCACATTTTCAAAAGCCTGTCAAAATATGGAAACACCCGGAGTCCCGGAGAATTCTACGCTTACGCACGTAACCCAAGAAGCAGCAGAAGCCCTGTTAAATTGAACAGCCTGCATGATCTTTATTAGATGGCCACGTTTACAAGCACTAGCGGTAGCGGTGCAGCTGCAGGGTGTTGCGCCTTCTCCAGGCGGCGCGGCGCGAGCCACCGATGGTGTGGTGGAATTTGTGGCCCTTGCCGAGCCCGCGGCTCTTGCGCCCGGCTGACGTCAGCCCACGCATCTCCCTGTGCTTGTGGACGGGCTTGGTGATCCATTGGGTATCGGGGTTCCGCCTGATGGTCTTATGGAAGGGATCGATCAGGATCACTTCAAAGAACTTGTAAGTGGAATCTTCGCCCACCCAATACGAGTTCAAGACTCTCAGAGCCCCACAGTGACGGCCAGCACGTTCCTAGAGGAAAACAGAAATGCAACAGGCTGTAAAGCCATGGATGCAGGGCACTCTTCATGCAGAAAGATTACTAACTCAAACATAAAATTCCAATATTCTCTAGGACAACTTCTTTTCCTATAAAAACTCATTCCCTTCCAGATGCAAAGGTGCAAGGAAAGTAACAGCTAAAAAGAACGCTGTGTTACAAAAAAAAAGCTGTTTGGATTCCTGCATGAAACAGGTTTTAAAGACCATGAGCAGGAAGGCGCTTGGTCGACAAAAGAAAGAACTCTGTGTACACAGGAGCACTCAATCAGTAAAAACACAATGTTAAAAATAACTTCAACATGAAGATGAAGAGCATGAGCTGCACTTGGGGCAACAGAACAATCTTCTATGGGAAGTTAAGAAAGACTAATTAATTTCCATTCCAAAGCTACAGGGGAGAAAGAAACTTCTGCAGAGCATAAGCCTGTACTGGTAGGAGTAAAGGAATACTTGATACAACAAATCTTTGTACTGCTGCTGGTGTATTAGTGTGTGCTATTCCTATCCTCACTTGTGGTTAGGAAGACACAATCTTAATTTAGAAAACAAAACAAAGCAGAAAATAGCAATTATGCAACTCAATCTGCTTCTCCTGTCAAGAATGCTCCTCATTTAAAACACATTAAGTGTGTTTAATTGTAGGACTTTATCATCATCATGGTGAAACATGAACCAATGGACCCCATTCATCTTCTTCCCCAATGTGATCTTAACCAATTGTTACATGCTTTCTTAAACAGCTTGACTATTTTCTGCACATGGAATAACATTTTTTCAATTTCTTTTATTCTAGTGTGAGAGCAACACCTGTATGAAATATTAGAACACCAATCACCCTTGACCAGCTTCTAGTTGAGGACGGGAGCACCAACTGAGGCTTTCCATTTCTGTAATCTGAAAACTCTAAGTCTTCCAGAAAGACTGTGTCAGATTCAGAAAATTTGAAGCTAAAACTGAGGGCAAATAACTTCTACAGCTGTCCTAAGTGAGCATGTCATAAGCCACCAGGTATCTAGGAATAACACGCATGAAGAGAATGCCATGAGCATGGAAAACAGAATAGCATTTTTACTTCAAACTCATCACCTGTGTTTCTTTTAAATAAGCATGTGCCATTTACATTTGTTCCCTGAAAAAAAAAAAAATCCCACTATATTCGACTTGCAGCAGAAGTCACTCAGCAATATTTTCAAAGTCCTGAGAACAGAAACGTCTTCTGCATCAAGATGGAAAGGAAATGACACTCACCCTTCTTCCACAATGTCTAGTTTGAGAATGCATGCTGGTATTAACTCTAACCCACCGAAAGGGGTTTTTTTTGTAAAGGTGAGAACTCCATCTCTTCCAGACTACAACTGCGATAGCAATGAAGCTTACAAGATCTCATCAAATCAAAGTTTACATTTTGAGTATTTCAGTAACAAGATCTCACCTAAAAATAAGTTAACCACCACACTGTGTGCTTGTGAGGTACCAGCTTTTTATAAAGAAGCAGAAGGTCTCTGGCACACTGCCTTCAGCTCCTGCAATACAGCTAAGTGAGCTGTGCAGCACTACTACACAAACAGGTGCTACAGGCTTTAAGACAGGAACTCACATGTTCTTTGTGAAAGGACCATCACCTACAGCTGGTGATCCACACCTTAACACATGCAAGTTCTTATTTCTCGTGCCTTGCTCTTTATTTTACTGTGGCTTGGACGAGTTACATGTTTTTCATAACAAATCTTGTGGCATACTTGAGAAGCATGAACTTCACTAAACCACTCAAGTGGTTCCCATAGACCCCATTTTAAAAGTCTGAATAGTTTTTTTATTGTCTCAGTTTTTAAAGACTGCTGCTTTCCTGCCACCATTATTCAAAATCTTACTAACGACTTATTAACAAAGCAGCTGGTTTGGTTTTGTATTCTTTGTCTCTGAGTTATTTTCAGCTTTTACAGACAAAAACTTTCCAACCCGAATTTGTGAGCAGTAACCAAAATACTCACCTCTGCTACAGACTGAAGACTGCGGGCAAACTTGAGCTGGTTAACACCATGATGCACAGGTTTACCATAGGTTGCACCTTTGGGGACTGGGCGTTTGCGGCCACCACGGCGAACGCGGACACGGTAAATAACGTAACCTAAAACAAACAGTGACTTAAGAACTAGAACAATTCTAGTAGCCATTTTCGTTCCTGTACTGCATTTCCAATCCCCCAAAATTTACACAAGGTGCTGCAACACGAAGTCATTTTACCAATTTTTACCAAAATTTACAACTTGAGGTGGATAGTACAAGATGCTTTTGTTATTTTCATTACAACTGACTAAGGAAAGTGATATCCCGATGCAACCGGTTTTGGTTCCAAACCAGAACTTATGGCACCTTTCCACTATCCAGTCCCAAACCAACTAAGATCAGCTACAGCTATACTGTAATACAATCATAAAAAAACCCCACAAACAAAAACCCCAGCAAAACCACTACCCAAACTGCACAATTCAGATGGCAGCACTCAAAAAGCACCAGCCATCCACAAAGCCTGCTGAAATCTGGTCACTGAGAAATGACAAAACTAGATAAACAGTGACAGAAAAGTCAAGTCTTAGCTTTTTTTTTTCTTTGTGAATAAATGGATTTCCACAAGTTACACGTGGACAGCCACTCAACCCATTTCTTTCCCTGACCAGTAACTGTTTCTCAATGACAGTACAAATTCCATCATCTTGCCCAAGTGCTTGCAGCTGTAATACAGTCATAGAAAGGTTTGGGTTGGAAGCAACCTTAAAGATCATCCAGTTCCAACCTCCCTGCCATGGACAGGGATACTTTCCACCAGACTAGTTTGCTCAGAGCTCCATCCAACCTGGCCTTGGACACTGCCAGGGATGGGGTATTCACAACTCCTCTGGGTGATCTGTTCCAGTGCCTCACCACCCTCACGGTAGAGTTTCTTCCTAGTATGTAATCTAAACCTGCTCTTTCAGTTTGAAACCATTCCCCTTGTCCTATCACTACATGCTCTTGTGCAAGTCTCTATCCAGATCTCTTGTAGCTCTTTCCAAGGTGCTAGAAGGTCACAGTTCAGTCATCTGAAAAAAAGTCAAAGTAACAGATGACAAAACTTGGGCAGAGAAAGGACATCCCCCAAACCTAGGGTACTAAAAACCCTACTCTATTGTATGGCACTAACATTGCACAGGAACAAAAACTGAGGCCAAAGCCCACTTGATCTCCTCCTGCCAGAAAGGCAACAGAAGGCACAGATGCGAAATTAAGTGAAGTTAAGGTTTCAGGCCGTGGGCACTGCTACCAACGGAGGACATTTACTCTGCTCATTTCAGGCAGGACACTTCAGTTTCCCACTCTGTTACTCTGCTGTCACCAGAGGAAGCCGCTGTCATCCCTCGTGAGGCACAAGGACCTCAGCAGTGGGTGCCCTTACCTTGCTTGGCCTTGTACCCCAGCCTGCGGGCTTTGTCGGGCCGCGTGGGGCGCGGGGCGCGGTGCAAGGCCGACAGCTGGCGGTACTGCCAGCAGCGCACGCGCAGCAGGAACCGCATCACGTCCGACTGCTTCTTCCTCCAGAGCTCCTGGATGTACTTGTAGGCCCCCATGTCTGTCTACCTGCTGGACAGAGAGCTCTGTGAGAGGAGTGCACCAAGAACGACCCCCAGCTGGAACATCTTCCGACAGCGGCACTGCACGGAAGCACACGTGGAACAGCACGGATAGACAGGGAGCTCTCCCGCTTCTTTGTGCCACTGACACATCTGGGAACATGGATCACACCCGGCGGCCTTCAGCATGACACCCTGCAGTCACCATTCCCAGCAAGTTTCCTCCTCTTTTATTTGTTCTGAAGTGTTAAACTCCCCAGCTGAGAAATTTTCAGCTGTGCTATGTCCGATACTACCAAACCAAACAATTAACACCTGAATTGAGTTTTACATACAAATCTATCAAGAACTACAGGACTGGGAGGAGTGTGGCCTTTGTTGCTAACTCTGACTTTACTATGACGTTTTACTTCTAAGTGAAAGCTTAACAGCATCATTAGTAAGTGGAAGTTCAACAGCTATTTAAGAAATGAGCTGGTTTGGGACTTCTGCTTCCTGAGAGCTACTCACACAGTGTCTCCCACATCTCAGGAGAGACAAGGCCTTCTCCCACATCCACTGAAACTAGGTTTTAAGTAAAATGAGGCCCTCTAACCGTGTCATACTAAAAAAGAAGTGTCACAGCTCAGTGTCATACTGCTGCTGACATTTGTTTTTTGCTCCATAGATGCCTTGTGGGTTTCTTTAAAGTTGTTTTTGAAAATCGTTTTCACTGAGCACCATTGGGGGTAGTTTGTATTGACTTCAACAGAACAAGAGCTCAACATAAAGTTCTTGCAGATCATATTGTGTCTTTAAGAAAACAATGACTATTACAAACTCCCTCTTCTGAGCCGAATATGTTTCAAAAATCAAATATTACTTTATTTTGTCATCGTGTTTACCGCTGTTCTCCCAAAAACCTCTGAGGCCTTACACATCTGCAGCAATCAGCACGTGTACCTGATCCCCATCAAGCCCCCACCCAACTCACCATCAGACACACGCAGCTCACTTTATTTCCATGTAAAAACACGCCACAAACAGTTCGTGTGTGATTCTGGATGCCCCTCCTGTTGGAACCTACCCAGCCACATCTCATCCATTCCCATCCCCAGCCACCGCACCTTCTCACGGCCTAATGGCACAAAAAGGCCCCACGATCAAACCACAGACGCGGAGCGAACCAGGGCGCGCCGTGTGTCACCCACCCGCACCCGCCCCCAGCCACATCTCATCCATTCCCATCCCCAGCCACCGCACCTTCTCACGGCCTAATGGCACAAAAAGGCCCCACGATCAAACCACAGACGCGGAGCGAACCAGGGCGCGCCGTGTGTCACCCACCCGCACCCGCTCTGCCGCGCCAGGGCCGCCCCG
>VZRH01000997.1:2657863-2721066 GCA_013397555.1 Urocynchramus pylzowi | reverse complement strand
CCCAGGTCAGGGATTGCGGTGGGACTTTGCTAAAAAAGCTGGAAAGCAGCCTTAAAAAAAAAAGAAAAAAAGCCTCTAAAATAATAATTATTTTAAAAATCGTAGGATTATGAGGGAGGGCTGAGGGAGATGGGTTTGTTTAGTTTCGAGAAGAGGAGGCTCGGGGGAACCTCATCCCTCCCTACGACTCCCTGAAAGGAGAATGCAGTGAGGTGGGGGCTGGTCTCTTCTGCTGTGACTGCAGTGACAGGACCAGAGGAAACAGCCTTTAGCTGAGGCAGGGGAGACTCAGATTGGGTATTAGAATAAAAAATTTCACTGTTAGGACAGTCAGGCATCGGAATAGGTTGCCCAGGGAGGTTGTGGAGTCACCATCCCTGGAGGGGTTTAAAAAGCATCTGGATTTGGTGTTGGATGATGTGGTTTAGTGGTTACAGTGGTAGTTCTGGGTTGAAGTTTGGACTGGACGACCTAAAAGGCTTCTTCCAACCTAATGATTCTATTCTATTCTATTCTATTCTATTCTATTCTATTCTATTCTATTCTATTCTATTCTATTCTAAATAATAAACGCTAAGGAAAAAAAAAAAAAAAAGCCCTAAACCCCAAATTCTTTTCAGTGGAGGGTAGGGAGAGGGCACCATGGAGTCTCTGGTTCTGCAGGCCCTGGCTTTACCCACTGATCTGCTCCTGTCCCTCCTGCTTATGGCACGGCACAGGTTGGATGGGGCATTGAGCGACCTGGTTTGTTGGTGGCATCCCTGCCCATGGCAGGGGGCTGGAAGGAGAGGATCTTGAAGCTGCCTTCCAACCCAAGCCATTCTATGATTCTGTGAGTTAGGCTTTCCCAGCCTGCAAGTCCTTTCTGCCTCCCTACCTTCGGCTGCAGGATGACCTTTCTGTTTTTCAGCATATGCTTTTCAGAGCACCCTGGCTTGTGAAGCATTACCTGGTTAAACTGGAATTGAAGCAGGACAACACCAGCTCCTCCTGATCCAGAAAAGGTACTCTTCATCTCTCTCTGTGGGAAGTGGCTCCAAACAGCAGACTGAGTCAGGGCCTGCTGCCCTGCCATGGCTCCCTGGCATGCCCGTGGAAGTGCTCACTGGAAGTGCCCCTAGCTGCTGGCTGCCTCCTGCTAGAACCAACCCCCACCCATCAAACTGCTTTAAAGCAGACCAAAAAAACCTGCTTTCTGCATTTTATTCCCTGTGCTTCTGCCTTTAACGCTCCTGTTTTGTAGTTCCTAGTCCATAAAAGCTAGAAACTTTCTGTGAGCAGGATAAAAGGGAAGGAACCACCATTTTCTCGCATTTCCAGAAGTCATCCTGGTACCATGAGATACCATCAAGCCCACTGCAAACCCAGAAAGCCCAATAACACACACACATGCCAACAAACACAGCCCCTGCCCCGGGGGTGTGCATGCTCCAGCGCTCCCAGTCTCCCCAAACCTGACAGGACAAGTGTCGAGGCTGCAGGCAAGCATCAGCACCACTGGCAGCAGCCTAAAACCTGGAAAAAATGGTGTGGGAGGAAACTCTAGTCCTAAAAATATCAGGCGCTGGGAGGGAGCTGTGCCCCCGCTGCTTCGCGCTTTGCCTTGCGCCTTCCGTGGGCTCGGCTCCCGCCCGTGCCCGTGCCCGTCCCCGCGCCGGGCTCACCGCCTCCCGTGTCTGCACAGGGCTCCGCCGCGGGACCGGCCCTCGGGAAGCATGGGAAAGGGCTACAAGGTGGTGGTTTGTGGAATGGCCTCAGTGGGAAAGACTGCGATTTTGGAGCAGCTTCTCTATGGAAAGCATACTGTCGGTGAGACGTTTTTACTTTTGGGGGGAGGTTGTTTCCTTTTCTAGCACCTTGTTGGGTGTGAGCCCCAAAACACCAATAATGGAGGACTGCGAGCTGCGCTGAGGTGAAGGAGGAAATTAATATGGTTTTGTGGCATCTCTGGGCTGTTCTTAAAATTCATTGTGCCCTGCTTACGGATTTTTAAAAAAGTCTTGGAGAAGAACCCGTTCCGTGATGTTCCCAGTAATAAAACACAAGAATGTTTAAAAAGAAACAAACACTGAAAGTAGGTGATGTGCCTGCTGCGTATTTACAAAAGAAATATCTCGTTCCCTGAAAGATGCCGTAGACGCCTGAAAACTAAATAGCTGTCACATGATGAGTGTAGACACTGTTTAGACTTTTGTTTCACCTTCTTAAAGCTTTATTTTGCTTGGTTTTGGCTAACAGTCAATCAAAGCTCTGGAAAGAAAAACAGCTCGGCTTTAAGCTCCACGTTCTATGCTGAATTTTGAAGGCCAAGTGTCTCTGCTCTCTAAGAAATCCCCACGGGGAAAACAGACTGGACAGAGGAACAGGGGATCCCTGATATTTGCTCTGCGCAAAAGAAAGGGAACAAAGGCAGAGCCTGCACATTTCCCTCTGTTTCCACATTTGGCTTTGAAAGGAAGGGCAATGATCATCAGGCTGACAAATTATTCCTGCCTCACCTAGAAACAAGAGGTGGCACCAGGGCTGTGACAGAAGATGTTCAGTCACTTAGCATTTTTTTCTTGAGCCGGTAAATTAGAGGTCGGTATAAGTTGTGGGATAAACAAGGATTTCTAGCATGGTGCTTTGCAGCACTGCACCTTTAAAATGTGTGGATGGGAGGAATTTGCTGGCAAAGCGTGATACAGAACTGTGTGCTAATACCCGTGTTTAAAAGGAGGATTTCCTCTAATGTTGCAGCAACATCTGTTTCCAGCATCCTACTGAGCGCTAGGCACGTAGCCCCGTGTAGCTTTCAACGTGAAGGCTGCAAAGCTTTGCAGGCTGAGGGTTTCTCCCTTTGCTACCCACCTGCCTCTGCTCTGTGCCGGGCTGGGTGACTGTCAGAGACACCCGAGCAGCATGAGCACGGCCACGCTACTTAAATCGTATTGCCTTGCATTAATTCCTGCCTCCTATTAGCAGCCCTGGCAGGAAGGATATTCGGGTGCTGCTGATCAGAGGAGCTATTTATGGAGCCAGCCATGTACATGATTATACAGCGTCATGGACACTGGCTGACATAACCGGAGGGAGGCCTCGTGCCTGGGGTTTAGCCGTGGGTGTCCCTCTGTCACTCCCAAATGCCCTGCTCCAGCTTGGCCATTGAGCAATGCAGACCTCCCTCCCCCGGCCCCCCCTGCACTTTAAAAGATCATTTTTCCTTGCCTGCAGCTATGCTCTTATTTTTTGGAGTTACTGGTAAGGGAGGGAACAGCTGATAGCAGATGGGGAGTGCAAGGGGAGAAGGAAGAAGGTAGTTTCCTGTTTTCTGTGATTTTGGCCAAATCATATTCCTAGGACATTCAGAGAAAGATCAAGATATGGAGAGGGTCATTATGGAGCTGCTGCACCCCCAAGAGATGAGTGGCCATGGCCCAGTAATTTTGATATTCCCTGCACAGGCCATCAGGCACATTTGAGGGGGTGGACCAATAAACTGTTGCTTTTGGCAGTCCTGCTGAGTGGTCACCATCCTCCCTGCCTCTTCCTCAGCACACAGGCAGTTGTGGCAGGGGTTTTCTGGAGTATGGGCTGCTGGAAATAGACCTTCAGCCACTCTGTATTAATTTAAGTGCTGAATTGCAGGGGCAGGATGCCATTGTGAGGATCTCACTACACAAGGACAGAGTTTGAGGAACGGCGAGTCTTTGCTCCTTGGCTGAGCTGCTTTAAACTGCACAATGGTGCTACCATTGCAGGGGTGGCCCTTCCACACCTGAAACATGATCACACGATCTTGATCCTTGTTTCCTAAAGCTTGTGAGCTCCAGAAAGCTGACATGTACATCTTGGCTGCTGGCCTTTTTGGCTGGAGGCAAGAAGGGAGTAGTGTGTTTGCTGAAAGCTGTCTGTTCAGAGCCAGCCAGCAAGGCAGCTCACCAGGCATGGCAACATGGACACAAGCTGTTTCAAAACCTGTGCTTCCTGACTGACGTCAGGAGCAGCTCTATGGCCACTCCAAGGGCCCAGGAGCTGTGGGGAGGATGGCTCAGCCAAGACAGGGAGCCTTTCCCTTCTGATGACAGGTGTTGGGGTCTTCTCTGTTCTCTGAGATGACCCCAGATGCTGGTGGAAGCTGTTTTTTCCAACCTAGTTGTCTAAGAAGGAGTCAGGAGTTTTCTGCTCGTGTTCTCAGTGATGTTTATTGTCTCTTATTTAAAATATTTTGTCTAACCCGCCGAGCTCTGGCTAGCAGGTCAGTCCAAGGCACACTCTGCCTCCCAAGGGAGTTGGTGTTATCTTTTATACTATGAACTACATATTAGATATTTACTAATATTAATTGTGTACTAATCCCTAACACCTATGTTAAACAGTGACTTTTTACTCTAAACCAATCTAAAAATGTTAGCATCATTTAAAAGATGGATGTTAGGAAGAAGAAGGAAGAAGGATAGGGCACGCTCTAATTCCTCCATTTTAAGGTTTTAAACCCCCCTGTACTAAATCCCAAATTTTTTCTTTTCACCCTCTAACTACTGCTACTGTGTTGTCTAAACTTTTGTGACTTGTGACTCCTCATATAAGGTTGGTAATTTGTCCCATGGGCTGAAATCAAAGCCCCAAGTGTTTTTGGCTTCCTGCCAGAGCTCCCCAGACCCCTGTCCGGGGTTTGGGGCACAGAGAGGAATGTCTTGGATTCCAACAGGCAGGCACATCCTCCTCTCAGTGACAAGAGGCACGCTGGAACTTGGTTGGAGGCTCAGAGCACAAGGTCTGCTGCCATTCTCCGAGGTGTCGCAGCCCCTGTCACGAGGGTCTCCTCCTGGCTGTAAATCAGCCACGAGTCTGTCAGTGCTCACGTGCCTCCTGTTGACTTTCCTGTAAAGAGGAGTGGTGGCACAGCTGGTGTCAGGGAGGTGATTAGAGTCCTTGGAGGTTTCACGCTGCTATGCAAAGCCCTTGGCTTTGAGCCCGTGCTCCTGGCTGTGTGCTTGGTGATGGTGCTGTAAACCCAGTTGCACTGTTTCTTTTTCTAGAAAAACATGCACCTTCAGGTCTCCCTGGCTTGTCATGGATGAAGTCCCTGAGTGCCAGTGTTACTTACGTGGTCAGCAGCTGACAGTCTTGCAAAGGCCCTAAGATTGCTTGGGCTCAAAGAGGAAAAAGTCCTCAGGAAGAAGGAATACCCCAAAAAAGAACTATCTGTGTCCCTGCAGCGTGTGAGAAATGATGTCTGGTATTGGATTTTGTGCTAGGCTTTAAACTGCAAGGGAATTTGCCTTGTGTCCCAAGATGGGAAAGGAGAGGACAAATAGATGAGAGATGCTCTCAGAGCCATATAAAATAATGTAGCTATTGCAAGGCAGACACTCTAGCCAAACTAATACAAGGAATTAGAAAAAAACCAAAAGGAAATGTTTGAAATGGGTTTAGCATTGAGTTGTGTAGGGACTATATCACCATAGGTCAGGGCAAATAGTTGCTAAGGATTGCACATGTGTATGGGGCACATATACAGGTACAGCAGTGTGCCCAGGTGGCCAAGAAGGCCCATGGCAGCCTGGCCTGTATCAGCAGTAGTGTGGCCAGGGCAGTGATTGTCTCCCTGTGCTCAGCACTGGTGAGGCAACACCTTGAAACCTGTGTTCAGTTTTGGGCTCCTCTCTACAAGAAAGACATTGTGGGGCTGGAGTGGGTTCAGAGAAGGAAAATTAACCTGGTGAAGGGAAGGGTCTGGTGCACTACTGTGATGAGGAGCAGCTGAGGGAGCTGGGGGTGTTTAGCCCAGAGAAAAGGAGGCTACAAAGGGGGACCTTATTGCTCTCTGCAGATGCTTGACAGGAGGGTGTAGCCAGGTGGGGGTCGGTCTCTTCTCCCAAGTAACAAACAACAGGACAAGAGGAAATGGCCTCAAGTTGTGCCAGGGCAGGTTTAGATTGGATATAGGAAAAATTAGGGAAAGGAAAATGTNGGGGCACATATACAGGTACAGCAGTGTGCCCAGGTGGCCAAGAAGGCCCATGGCAGCCTGGCCTGTATCAGCAGTAGTGTGGCCAGGGCAGTGATTGTCTCCCTGTGCTCAGCACTGGTGAGGCAGCACCTTGAAACCTGTGTTCAGTTTTGGGCTCCTCTCTACAAGAAAGACATTGTGGGGCTGGAGTGGGTCCAGAGAAGGAAAATTAAGCTGGTGAAGGGAAGGGTCTGGTGCACTACTGTGATGAGGAGCAGCTGAGGGAGGTGGGGGTGTTTTGCCCAGAGAAAAGGAGGCTCCAAAGGGGGACCTTATTGCTCCCTGCAGATGCCTGACAGGAGGGTGTAGCCAGGTGGGGGTCGGTCTCTTCTCCCAAGTAACAAACAACAGGACAAGAGGAAATGGCCTCAAGTTGTGCCAGGGCAGGTTTAGATTGGATATAGGAAAAATTAGGGAAAGGAAAATGTTCAGGCATTGGAGCAGGCTGCCCAGGGAAGTGGTGGAATCACCATTCCTGGAAGTGTTCAAAAACCATGTAGATATGGCACAAGGGGACATGGTTTAGTGGTGGGCTTGGCAGTGCTGATTGAACAGTTTGACTCGATGATCTTGGAAATCTTTTTCAGCCTTAACTATTCTATTATTTGGTGATTGCCTGGTACCTGGGATGATCTCTCTTTTTGTTACTTAAGTGTTGTGTTCATCCAAATCCTCCACCTTGCTGTCCTGAAGAAAGAGGGGCCAGTCTTATCTCCTGAGTCATGAAAGGGGTCCTTGAGTGGCAGCAGGCGATTGTCCCACTAAGTACCTGTGGTACCTGGCACTGCTTGGCCTGACCTCTCTTGACCAGCCTAGCAGGAGACTTTCTGGCTTAGCTTTGGCACAGGACATGTCTGTAAAGAGGATGGATATTTTTCCTTAAACAGTGTTCCTGTTCGGTGATGGTGCAGAAAGGAGTCTTTCTTCTGCCTTTAAAATATTTATGGCCTCTCAGTCTGTACTAAAGCCTGTCAGCTCAACAGGAGGAGATGAGAACTCTCCCTTGTAGAAAACTTATCTCTGCCTCCTGGCTGTGAAAATAGCTGGTATGGTCACGTTATTCATAAGCAGCTACTTCAGATCCTCTTACTAGCTAAGAATGAAAACATCATATATTACTGTGGTAGAAGCCATAATGAGAGAAATTGCCTCACTTGTTCCAGCTGGAGGGATTTGGGGTTTTGGCTTACACACTTTGGATGTGGAGGCTAATTAACCTAATTATGCATTCATAGAATCATAGAATGGTCTGTGTTGGAAGGGACCTTAAAGATCATCTCCTTCCAACCCCCTTGCCACGGGCAGAGAGACCTTTTTACATCTTCACTTCTTAAATTAAAACTACATGGTGATAGAGTTCCAGTCAGCTTTGCATTTTAGAAATAGATGAAAATGGAACTGAATGTGTGTAACTGAGGGTCACAATCTGGCTATTTGTTGGTGGGACCAGTACTTCCCTAGCAGCTAAATCTAAACAGATCAGCTCCTCTTGAGGTTTGTCCAGCTCTTTCCCAAGCCAGGGATCCTCTGATACACTGTCTTTTGAGATCTAAATAAGAAAAGCCTGTCATTCTGCAGTTTACAAACATAAGGAATAGTAGGTTTTAGAACCTCTTTGTTGAATTCCTCTGAAAAAAGGGAAAAAGAGATTACACAGGAGATCATCAAAGGTACTCAAGAAGAAATAAGATTTGTTCTGCATTAATGTTCAAAATCCAACTGGGAATTTTTGAATTTCCATCCCTCTTGAAATTTTGATTTACTTAGGTATTTAAACCTGCTGTGCCTAGCCTGAGTGTGCAGTATTCATTAGTATATTGAGCCTTTTCTTTCCCTCATTGGAAAGCCACAAGGGATTGGAACAACACCCAATTTATGACTGAGGCTTCCCGTTGCAGTTCCTCTGTGGCAGCAGTTGGTAAAAAACAAAGACCTTTCTGCCTCTCCTAAGATTTGCACCAGCTAAGTAGGTGCTAGAGAGTGGCACCACTTCTGTCTATCCCTCCTTTCCCTCCAAGATATATCTTTTATATCTTTAGTTTATATATAAAAGATATATCTTTTATATCTTTAGTTTTCAAAGGAAGCGTGGCATTGTGCACTATGTTGCTAGTTCCCCTTCACCCCTCCACCTTCTGAACCTGAAAGCTGGCCCACTGTAGTGCTCTGCTCCATGGAAAAACTAGTCAAGCTGGCTGCAGTCTGCAGGATAGTAACTTCCAGCACAAGCTGCCCTTGCCCACCCAGGTAGAGGTGGTGGAAAGGTGCCTGAGGATGCCAGTGAAGGGAAAGAGAATCAGGATCTTTGTGGCAGGGAGGATGGGATGGTGCCAGCACCTTTCTAGGACACTGACTAGTGTTGCTTCTCTTACAACAACTTGCCTGACCCATTTTGAATGAAGACCTAGGAAGTGTTAGAATGGGATGCTACTAACAAGAAGTGTAAACGTCATTGGCAGCAAGATATGGCTGGTACTTGATCTGGGCTTTAGGAGCAGGGCCTAGAACAAGGTGACACAGGTATTTCTAAAAATTATCTATGTTTACTTAGGAAACTACTTGCATATACTCCCGCCCCCAGTGCATGTAGGTGAAATTTCATCTCTGGAATCTGATACTTGTGCATAAATTTCAACTCCTAAGTGCCCCCCCCCCCTCTATTTCACATCAAAATTTGTTACTCTATTCTGCTGAGTTAAATCCCAGGTCTTAAATTTCCCTCTTTGTTTTTAAGTAGGATGTTAAAAGACATACTTTTCACTGCTGCTTTTAATACCATTAGGAAGAGACTGCCACAGAATAACAAGGATATATCAGAGGCTGTTGGATTACAGTGAAGCATTTAGAGGATGAAAAGCTGTACAATATTATTGTTGCTTTTGAAAAAGAAAACTTTGGTACTTATGGTTCCTTCCTTCTTCTTGCCAAAGCCATGTTTACTGATGCTAGATATTTCCTTGACCTGTCTGTACAGTGCAGTGAGGCAGAGCAAGAATATAGTGCTGTGTCTAAACAACAGTGCTATATCCNGGATCCTCTGATACACTGTCTTTTGAGATCTAAATAAGAAAAGCCTGTCATTCTGCAGTTTACAAACATAAGGAATAGTAGGTTTTAGAACCTCTTTGTTGAATTCCTCTGAAAAAAGGGAAAAAGAGATTACACAGGAGATCATCAAAGGTACTCAAGAAGACATAAGATTTGTTCTGCATTAATGTTCAAAATCCAACTGGGAATTTTTGAATTTCCATCCCTCTTGAAATTTTGATTTACTTAGGTATTTAAACCTGCTGTGCCTAGCCTGAGTGTGCAGTATTCATTAGTATATTGAGCCTTTTCTTTCCCTCATTGGAAAGCCACAAGGGATTGGAACAACACCCAATTTATGACTGAGGCTTCCCGTTGCAGTTCCTCTGTGGCAGCAGTTGGTAAAAAACAAAGACCTTTCTGCCTCTCCTAAGATTTGCACCAGCTAAGTAGGTGCTAGAGAGTGGCACCACTTCTGTCTATCCCTCCTTTCCCTCCAAGATATATCTTTTATATCTTTAGTTTATATATAAAAGATATATCTTTTATATCTTTAGTTTTCAAAGGAAGCGTGGCATTGTGCACTATGTTGCTAGTTCCCCTTCACCCCTCCACCTTCTGAACCTGAAAGCTGGCCCACTGTAGTGCTCTGCTCCATGGAAAAACTAGTCAAGCTGGCTGCAGTCTGCAGGATAGTAACTTCCAGCACAAGCTGCCCTTGCCCACCCAGGTAGAGGTGGTGGAAAGGTGCCTGAGGATGCCAGTGAAGGGAAAGAGAATCAGGATCTTTGTGGCAGGGAGGATGGGATGGTGCCAGCACCTTTCTAGGACACTGACTAGTGTTGCTTCTCTTACAACAACTTGCCTGACCCATTTTGAATGAAGACCTAGGAAGTGTTAGAATGGGATGCTACTAACAAGAAGTGTAAACGTCATTGTCAGCAAGATATGGCTGGTACTTGATCTGGGCTTTAGGAGCAGGGCCTAGAACAAGGTGACACAGGTATTTCTAAAAATTATCTATGTTTACTTAGGAAACTACTTGCATATACTCCCGCCCCCAGTGCATGTAGGTGAAATTTCATCTCTGGAATCTGATACTTGTGCATAAATTTCAACTCCTAAGTGCCCCCCCCCCCTCTATTTCACATCAAAATTTGTTACTCTATTCTGCTGAGTTAAATCCCAGGTCTTAAATTTCCCTCTTTGTTTTTAAGTAGGATGTTAAAAGACATACTTTTCACTGCTGCTTTTAATACCATTAGGAAGAGACTGCCACAGAATAACAAGGATATATCAGAGGCTGTTGGATTACAGTGAAGCATTTAGAGGATGAAAAGCTGTACAATATTATTGTTGCTTTTGAAAAAGAAAACTTTGGTACTTATGGTTCCTTCCTTCTTCTTGCCAAAGCCATGTTTACTGATGCTAGATATTTCCTTGACCTGTCTGTACAGTGCAGTGAGGCAGAGCAAGAATATAGTGCTGTGTCTAAACAACAGTGCTATATCCAGAAAGGGCTTTGTTTTTTTTTTTTAAAGACCTCAGTCTTTAAAAGTGACCCTTTAACACGTTCTACAGTCACACAGGATGCATTTGTGCTTCCTCTTTTCATTAACCTTTGCTTTGTCCTTCTGTTCTTAGTTTTGCTCCCACACATTAGCGTGGCTATATTTGGAGGCGAGATAAATTAAATCTTCGGAAACCTAATAAGAGTTTGATCTATGAAGACTGCACAGAGAGGGGCAAAAAGAACAGCTTGTGCCACTTTCCTGCACAGGAATGCTGCATACATCACGGGAAACCATCAGCGTGGGTGGAATGCTTTAGCTTGTTTGTCAATGTGAAGTGTTTTGAATAGTGTCATTGAATATAGCAAAATCCTTATTTTCATAGGCCAGATAATCCCTTGTGTTTTCTTAAACAATACACTAAAATGGTCCCTTTTTGGCAGACAAAGAGAATAAAGCAGGACTCATTATTGTAGTCCTGCAGCAGCAAACAATTGTATATAGGAGTGCAGAGGAGGCAAAAATGTGGGTTGCAGAGGGCTTATATGAATACTTAAAACCAGCTCTGAAAGTGGCCCAGCTACACTATACATAGATTGTTTTGACCTGTAACCTTATGCACCTGCATCCAGGAGGAACCAAAGCTAAGGTGATTGATGTGTTTTCAGGTTTGGCTTAGGAAAAAATAATTTCAATTGGTTCAAAGCAAGCTGCCTTGAATTACCTCACATTTACTGTGTGGAGAGGAAGAAGGAAGGAGGGCCAGTATGCCCATAGTCGGGGTGGAACAAGTGATACATATATGAAAGCTTGTTACCTTGTGCATGCTCTTGCCTTGCAGTAGATGAACTTGTTCCTATTAGCAAATCTGAGTAATTTTAAATCCCTAGGGGATGGAAAAAGCTCACTGTGTATTTGAGTAAATATAGTATGCAACTGCAAACATCCCTTTCTGGCTTAATTTCACGTTTTGGTTAGTTATACCATTTAATACACATTCCACGTTTCCAGAGTTATTCCTTTGGCTCCTGCTTCTGCAGTATGATCCAGCTCATTATGAGGCAAAGAAGTAGGCTTAAGATGTTAGTGCTTGACTATCTGGTGTTCCCTGGCTGTTGTTCCAAAAGGGTATGTTTGGGCAGGCTCGTTTTGCAGCATGTTTGGCACAGGACTGGTACAACGGAGTGGTTGGAGTTTGGAATACTTTGGAGGAGAGCATATATCTTACCCTATTCTGAATGTGCATGTCACATAGATTAATTTTACAGGCATACTCGTGTGCTTACATATTAATGTATTTACAGTGTCACTATTGGGAATAGCTAGTGCAGTCATCTGTGAATACAGCCCTCCATGGAGATGCCAGGCAAGGTCAAGGCCTCGCCAAGTCACTCTGTAAAACACACACTGAAAGTTACTGTGGGGCAAAATTTTGCTGCACTGCAAAGAATTCTTATAGTGAGGCTGTACTTACAGTAGTGGAACATTCCTGCTTGTTTCCAAACAGGCTTAGAAGAGGGTGCCACAATGGAAGATGTGTATTTGGCATCGGTGGAGACAGACCGAGGCGTGAAGGAGCAGTTGCGGCTTTATGACACCAGGGGTCTGCAGGAGGGCGTGGAATTGCCCAAACACTATTTCTCTGTGGCTGACGGCTTCGTCCTGGTGTACGCCGTCACCAGCCTCGAAGCGTTCCAAAGAGTCGAACTGCTCAAAAAGGAGATCGATGTCTTCAGGGACAAAAAGGAGGTAAATGCATGCTTGGCTAAATGCTGTATCAGTGATAGGAGGCCCAGCTTTTGTTTCTGTAAACAGTCGTGTTCAAAGGAAAATGAACGTACCCACAGCCTTGGGCAACCCAGCAAAAGGAGACCTACACATGCCAGGGAAGCTTAATTCACATGCCATGCAGGTCATGCAAAAGAATGCTTTTTTTTTTTTTTTCCTCCTTATTTCCTCTACTACAGCTAAAATTCAGTCAGCTGAATGCACCAGCCAGGACACTTATGACTAATAAAACATATGGGCTACAACAGTGCAGCTCATGTTTTTTTAGATATTGTACAGGGGAAGTCAAGTGCATAGAATAATGTAACGAAGGGCATTATCTTTGTTTGTTTTGTATTCATGTACTTGATGGCTTACAAACTAGTGTAATTGACAATGGGTCTCCCAGACATTAGTCAATTGGCAAAGCAGCTTTAATGTATTTTAACAACCATATTGAATCAATTCAATTGTGTGAAATGACTGCTCTATTTTCCCTTAGAAAGCAGCTAGTGTTTTCAGCTGACAGCGTTCCAGCTTAGCTAAACAAATATAACTTGCATGTGGCATTAGCATTACGGCTTTTCCTACAGTATCTATATTCTGGAGTAGTTTTCCCTCTTAAATGTCTTTAGCCTACAGCTTTCCAAATGCCTGTTTTATGCTGTTTGAAAGAAAAAAAAAATGCATGAAGAATTAATTGGATAATGGTAGGGAGAGACTTTGCAAAAATGTAACTTGTTTTGTACTGACAGCGCACAGGGTGGTAGAGGAAGGCAGGCTCAAGTTTGATGGCAGATGAATGTGCAGTCACAGGAGAGGTATGTTAGGTGGTAGGGCTGGTGTGAGCTGCAGACTGTCACGTATATCAGGGATACAGGAGTCAAGCATAACTCCCCTGTAGGGCAAGGAAAGGTGGACAAGCAGGAAATTTTTCCCAGGCACTGTATTTTCTGATGGCCCTGATTTGGTACTATACAGCATGTTGTAATGCAGAGAGGGAGTCACAGCCCCAACAGGATCTGTGTCCTGCTTGTCTGTGTTACCAGAACTCTTCTCTCTCTTTGCATGCAGGTCTTTTAGAAAACAGCCAATTTACTTATCCTTTTGGAGAGCTTAAAATTGTGATTCTGACTGAGGATAACATGGTTAAAAAAGTGGTGGATAAAATAGTTTTCGTTCCTATGATTTCCATAAAAAATAGGCTTTAAGATGTCCAAGGTGAGATCAGGAGTCCTAGCTTAAGGTAAACTGTTAATCAGCAGATTAATGGTTCTGTGACTTAAAGTCTGGGCTCCACTAGAATGAATTCTTTACTGAATTGGGGATGTATCTCCACACATGGTGCTTCTGAGCTGGCAGAACTTCAACTCGTTGAGTGGCACAGTCCCCTGTTGTGTGGCAGATGACAGAAAGCACTGATCCTGGTTCCTTGCCTCTGCTGGCTGTGGGGGCCCTCCAGCACACACCTTAAAGCCTGGCCAAATTTTATACTAAATAGAGGTTTTGTTCTGTTATACTGGCAGAGCTTTGCCATAGCTAAAATTCAGCTGTAGCATGTGGTAAATACACATGAAGATTATACCTTCTTTCAAAGCCTTCACAGAGGGGAAAAAACCCCCTAAGCAGCATTTTTCCAAACACCGTGGACTGCTGTAGAAAAGAAAGGAAGTCTCAGACCTCACAGGAACAGGACAAACATCTCTAGCTGGAAAGAAGCAGAAGGCATTCTGGAGTTAGCCTGAACAGGAAAGAGCACAAGCAGGTGTGGCCACAGCGAACCCCACAAATCATCATCAAGAGAGGACTTTATCACTTGATCTTTGTTTTCATCTCTACACTAGTGGTTTGACAGAGTTTGACTAAGGACCTTGAACTAAACATGTAGGTATGGTTTTCCCCTAAGAGCTGGTGCTGGTAAAACATTTTTAGAGGACAGTTAACTTACAATAAGGAGGAGCAGTAGCTTCATGTGGCCAGCACTGCCTTTGGCACTTCCTAGAGCTGAAGCACTGTGAAGGCTTAATGTACCTACTGAGCTCAGCCACACTGGACTATCTGGGGTGAAAGTGACACAAGTCACTTATGGACCCTTACAACTGCAGATCTGAGTTGGTACAGCTGTGCTGCTCTTGAAACTGCTCCCCAGAGGATGCTGCTGGTGCTTATCTGCCCCTCTCAGCAGTCTGTCCCCTTCAGCCCTTGGGGTGGCTCTTGGTGCCTGGGGCTGGGCAGCCAGCAGGGCTGAGCTGGGAGAGGGGCCAGCCTGCCCAGGCTGCTGGCATGGGTGGCTTTATTTATATTCTGGGATGGGGCTTTGGAAAGAAACAAACTGGGCAAAATCCACCACTGTGGGATCCAGGTTTTCTCTGCTGCTATGCATTTTTTCATCTCTCATGCATTTGCTGCTGTGACCTACTCAGATGTCATGCTCTTATCATCTGTCTAGGGCAGCCCAATTGCCAAGTAAGTGGAGAATAGGACTGGTTAACTTTGGATCTCTTGGCTATTGTTTCCCTTCAAGCAATCATTGAGGGTGGGGAGTGGGGTGGCAAGAAGTCCTGCATATCCTATGATTAAAACAAGCTTCCAACCCATAAGTAGATGAGGCTAATTCAAATCCCAGACCCTGATATTCCAAATTACATGCAACTTACCTTGTGCCAGTGCTAAGTTACAGAACAAGACTGAACTGTGTTGCTACTTGCCCACCGTTTAAAAGGATGGTGACTGGTGGATGGTTTTGGTATAAAGCTCACCCTCTTGTTTGGTTTGTAGGTTGCAGTTATTGTCTTGGGGAACAAAACTGACCTCCTGGACCAAAGGCAAGTGGAAACAGAAGCAGCACAGCAATGGGCAAGGGCTGAGAAAGTGAGACTGTGGGAAGTGACTGTGACAGATCGGAAAACACTGCTTGAACCCTTCACCTTCTTAGCTAGCAAACTGTCCCAGTCCCAGAACAAATCAACATTTCCCTTGCCTGGAAGGAAGAGCAAAGGGAATAACTGTGAAAACTAGAATAGCTTAGCATTGTCTCCTGCTGCCGGGTCACAGTCTAAGTCCTTTTTGTGCCATTTGCTCCTTGCAGTTTCACTTAAAGCAATAATATCATTCAGCAATAAAATCAGCAAGCTTATAGCTAAGAGGTATCCTTCCTTCTCATAGACTTGGCTTGGAAAAGCCGCTGGTGGGAAAAGCCTCAAAAAGCACTTTAGGAGAGCAGTTATTTTGCAGCCAGGGTTATGGAGGAGGAAGGGATAGATGGATACCTCTCTAGCAGGGGCTTTTACTATGCCTGGATACAGCCATGTTGAGGGACAAATCAACAAGCTTACCAGTATATAATCCCCCTGCAGATCTATAGCCTATAGTCACAAAAAGTATTAGCTGCAATAAAGCTTTCAATTTGGAAAGGTGATATATTTGAAATGGCAACAGTTCTTTTACCTTGACCTTAAAGAGGGCCACAGGGCTTTTTGATGCTGCAAGGGGCTGAGATCAGTGTCTTGCTGTAGGAGAAGGATATTGAGCAGGAGGAACAATTACCAGATTTAGCCACTGATGTTTTGCTAGTGTCTGGAAGAAGAAAAAAACCCAACAAAATCATAAAAAACCACCCCCTACATCTTCTGGGAAATACCCCAACATGAACCTTGTCAACAAAGTCTAGTAAGCAGTGCTTTCAGGTCAGGAATTCACTTGTAGAAACCAGAACAGCTCTCAGAGCATTCAATGACTGAACAACAACCTAAGGACAATGTAGCTGTGGGTTTGTTCCAGCATGTCCACTACGAATCGGTCACATTCCCATAGGTGGTAATTTTACTGGGAATTATACAGGTCGATTTTGTATGCAGAAAGCATTGCTGGGCTCTGCTTAGGGCACGATTGCTGGTCAGGCAAGCTGCAGCAATCCACCCTCCCTGGGCCAGGCAGCAACTGGTACAAAGCACTGTATGACTCTGCAGGTGGGGCTAAGGAGGGTAGGGGGCTGCCTGCCTTTTTGGAGACATCCCTGGACAAACGCCCAGAAATACCTGTACAAAGGGCCCTGGTCTTCAAGTGCTGCACATGGTCTGGCTGCAGGAGCACAACTGCATGTGCTGTGTTTGACTCCATGCTGGCAAACCTGTGTACTGCAGGAATCTGCTGTCCCAGGCCAGCCTGGCACTGAACTGAACAAAAGGGGATGTAATAGAGCAACAGGATGAGCAACTTTTCCCAGAGACAGGGGCCAGTTTTTTTTTCTAACAACCTCCTGCACTAATTGATGCTAGCTTTTTTTTATATTTGAAGGCAAGAGCAGGGTGAGGGAGTGAAGTACCCAGTTTCTGCATTTTCCACTAAATTAATCCTCTTTTGAACAAATACTGAGAATTTCACTGTGAATCAGCAAAACCACAAGCAATATTCGCACTGTCATATCATGACTGCTAAATAGTGTGCTTAATGATCACAATTAAGCTCATAGTATTGCTCTTCCTGAATACTGATTAATAAAGCCTGTCAGCATTACTAAAGTCTGTCAACATTATTAATGTCAGAGCAGCAGTACACTTCACTAAAAATTAAACAGGAATCCCTACCATTATAATGAAGGTAGACGAAACTGTTTATGTGCTTTGCTCAATATAGTTTGAATTGCTGTGGCCAAGGAGTAAGATAAGAGAGCAATTATGAATGAGCAAGCTCTTGTAATGCCCTGCTAGGAACATACAATTGTTTCCACACTGCAGCTGAGTAAGCACGATAGCACGACCTCCCCGCACCTGGCCAGAAAGAGTCATTGTCCCCAGCGAAGCTGCAGGGTGACACTCCCTCCTCACTCATTTCCTACTGAACACACGTGTACTCCAGGCTTCTCCCTACCCAGAAGGCTCTGTATCTGCCTGCATGCTTGGGAAGTGGAGGTGACTTCAGAGCAGCAGTGGTTCACCTCCTCGCTGCAACCTCTCACCAAGGAACGGGTCATGTTCCTCTTCAGCTCTGCAGAACCCTTCTGGAAGGGACTTGCATCAGCCTTGGATAAATCAAAATAACTGAAGATGTCTACTAAGAGCACATCACTAAAGCTGACCTTGAGCCAAGGGAGTGCAGGTTGACAAGTCAGAATGAACTTTAAATGCCTGGAGATGGAAAGAATGGGGACGACTGGTTCCTGTCCAGCTCTGCATGCTGCAGACTCGGTGCCAATTCTTCTGCCAAGACTGATGTCACCTGTAGGCTGCCAGAGCTGTGCAGTACAAATGTAGCTTGCTCACTTGCTCCACTGGACTCCCAGGACTTGACAGTGTTTTAAGACAGGCAAGAGAAACAGTATCTTCTAAATGACTAAAGCCATTTTTCCAAATAGGCTACATAAAGGCAAACACATTTTCTTTGATTTGGCTAAATTTAGAGCTTAGATTATTTGAGGCATTCAGATAAAAAAAATCACCACCCAATGTTTTCTTTCATAAACTTGTTTTGATGTTTTTCTAAATATCATAGTGTTTTACTGAGAAGTGATGGAAAATCTAGTGTCTCCTCTGCAAATTATATGCACGCAGTGGCTGGTACTGAGTAAAAATGAAACTTGCTGTAGTAGAGTTTTACACAGGGTGAATAAGCAAAGTACAGAGTATAACGTAGTACCTAATGGGCAGAACATTTATTTTGTTCTTCCTGTTCCACTGACTCAAACCCTGTTCTGGGTCACTGGGATCACTTACCTTCTGCAAAACCAGAGTCCCTTCACAAGATAATGGAGAAAACTTAAACTTTATTTATTATATAAATTAGTAAACTAAACCATCTTTCTCTGTTCTTCTAAAGCCTCTACCCTGCTGAATAAACACTGTACAAATCACTCGCCCCCACCAGTTACAAGAGTTAATTTGACATGTCCTGGTGGCACAAAGCCAAGAAGCTGGCAAAAAACTACTGAGATTAAGCCATTTACCTCTCAACTCAGTAGTGGAGAAGGAAAGATTACCAGAGATGCTCCTAGTGTGATGTAGCTATGTGACAAATGGTAAATGGCTGAGGGAGCCGTTTACACCAAAACTGTGTAATTTGACACAAATTTGACACTGCACCGTGTCAAATGACAGCAGTTCAGCCAATGAGGGTACAGTGCTACTACCCACCCAGTAAAGGAAAGGACATCTCTAATTAACAGATTACTTTGGACCAAGTTAGATTTGCTCTGTATCTAGATAGGAAGAGAAGTATGTAAATGAAATACATCCAGAATTTATTTTAAAGTACCAAACCAAATCTGAGAGCACAGATGACCACCCAGCACTCACAAGAATGTCACAAGGTGAAACACTCGCCATGAAAAATGAATCTGTGCTTCCGGCCTTTACCTTAAGGGAGTGGTCAGAAATGCCATATCCACAACTAACTGCCCTGTTGCTACACACCTCAATGCAAACACTATGTCTCTAGGAGATAATCTTTATAGGTAGTTAAAGGATGTACAGACACTGCTTTACGGTGTTGTCTGCTACCTTACCAGGACACGATTCCTTCTCTTCCAAGTGTGGACAGACCACTCCACCAGAAAAGCATCAAGACTGTCTTTTCTTCCTTTTACCTCCTGCCTCTTTCCCTTCCAGATGGCTTACACTTTTCTGGTTGTATTTTCAAACAACATGCCAGTCCTGCAGAGGCAACGCTGTGAAAACTTAGGCTAAAAGTAACCATTATGGTTACCTCCTCCCAGGTCCCTGCACAACACCTAGTGAACAGTTGTGAAGGTCTTATGCTGTCATTCATTGTATGGTTGTCTAGAACTGTCTTCCTAAAATAGCAGCAGTCAGTGCACTCACCTGCAGATCTCCCTTGTCCTTAACCACAGCATAAATCCTCCAAAGCTTACAGAGACACCATTCCAGCAAAATGACAAAGCAAGGGACTAAGCACAGAAATCTTTTCTTCTTATTTTTTTTTTAAACATCTTTTTATTAGCACAGTAACAAATGCAGACTTAAGTAGCCCACAACATACAACCAATCCACTGAGTGACTCCTATTCCACACCTTACAGTTAAACAGCTTAAGGTATTTCACTACAGGTTACCATAAGTCCTGATTAAACCCTTTATTCTTTTCACAAAGATAGATTGGCTTATAAAATAATACATTAACTACTTCTCATTTCATATATGAGGCCATATATCCACCTCTCCATATCACAGATCATGAGATGACAGTCTTTAAAAAGGATTTGTTAAATACCAATGTGCCCTCCATAGGGAAAAACAATCCCAACATCTTTTTACAAAGGAAAAAAAAAAAAAAAGAAAAAAGAAACCCAGAACAAAATAAATCCCTCAAATCCAAACAAACAAAAAGCAAAAACAGTGTGTAGAGTCTTGAAAGGACTTTTACATAAATGTCAACCTATGTACCTGTACAAAATTAAGCTGTTTTAATCTTACATATTGCAAGCAAACTGAAAACCAAAGAAGTCTAAGAAGTTTACATTCTTCTCGGTACTATATGTGAGCTAATATTGCTGAACTAATTACAGTCTTAAAGTATGCTATTCCAAATCCTAGCTGTCTACTGTAGCAAGATACCTTAAGTTACAACAACAAAATCTTAGGAAATAAAAGACTGAATAAAATCTGTTATAGAAATACCCTACTCTTTACCAGCACCCTCCCACCCCCCACCCCTTCAAAATCATAAGCAGCTCTTTCCATCACAGACAAATAATGTAAGAGTTTGACGAAAATCAATTTATGTAGCGTATCTTTTGGTCCATTGTCTGGCCATTCTGTCATGCTCTGCTCTGTTAGTCATATACTGAGTGGCAATGCTTCCAACCAGGGGGTCAGCTGAAAAGGAAACACACCGCTTATTTCAGACAAGTTACCCAATAAAAGCTTTTAAATAAAGCTCAAGTGTGAATTTCATACAAGGCAAACACACAGGTAAGGTACACTGTAACAACCTAAATATACTGAATTGATGATCTGTATTTCCTCTGATTTTGTGTATTTATGGTGATGTACTGATCTGTAATTTAATAGTGTGAAATGCCAATAAAGTTTCAAGAAGTTTAAGACACAACAATCAGTCATATTTTGCATTACTGAGGGTTTTCACCAATTCATGCATTTCAGGTTTATTTTATTCCTTCTAAGGGTGCCTGAGATAGTCATGCTAAGTGTACTTGTAACAATGTAAAGCTGCCTTCTAGGAAAGATAAAATCTCAAGCAGCGGTTTGCTACAACAAGTTTAGTACCCCGTGAAATCTGGCCTTTCTCTCCTCTTCAGACATATAAAAATGCAACCTGTAAAATGACTTTGGAAATGAAGACATATTCCTCTTAACTTGTGTGGACAGCGGGTGGGTTAGAGCAGCAGTGATGACTGTAGCATAGTTGGTCACTTCTTTTAAATGAATGATGGAAAGTAAAAGGTCAACCCCCTATTTTCAGAACTGTTTGTGGCTCTTCAAGCCCTGTTACTGAATTACTGTAGCCCTACGGACCAGCGAAGGCTGCGTTTGGAAGGGGAAGGAGTTTTCATGTGCGGGAGGATCGCTTGTTTCCCCATGGGTCAGCCTGAGGAGCAGTGAACAGCGGGCTGGTAAGGGATATCTCCCTCCAGCCCCTCTCTGACTGCCCTGGAGAGGGAAATGTGCTCCACCACCGGAGGCATGAGCTGAGCTGGCCATACCAACGGAGTGAGGGGGGCCACATTGTTTAGGTGTTGGGAGGAATGTGAGACGGCAGCTGGACTTACCGGGGTTACAGTCTGTGAGGAGGGAGCAGATGGAGAGGAGAACTTTAGAAATGGTTAATGCTGGACTCCAGTTGTCCTTTAAAATGTCCAGGCAGATGACACCTTGGCTGTTGATGTTACAGTGGTAGATCCTTGTCCGGAAGGTTACCTGCAAGAGAGGGCTGTGAGCGGGTGTGCCGGGGTGCCCGAGGCTGCGGGAGGGACAGGCAGCCGCACCCAGCGAGGGAGCGAGCAGCGCCGGGCTCCCCGGGCCGCCGCCGCCCTCTCGCGGCGGAAACGAGAGAGAGCCGCATTTGGAACAGAAATGAGTAAACAGGCGCAGGAGCCAACTTCCACGGTCAACGCCAAACCCAGGTTGTGTTGCGTTTAATTTCTTTTTTCCACTTTTTTTAAAATTAATTTTTTAATTAATTTAATTAATTTAATTTGTTCCTAGTGACAAACGGGCCCGGGGCCTTTACACCAGCGTTTTTCTCCTTCTGGACTCCCAAGGATTTGTAAAATCCTCCAGACAGGTCAAGGCACTTGGAATCACAGCTTCCATCACTTCTAAGAGGCACATCAATAGAAGAAGGCAGTTAGATTTACTTATTTCCATGACGTGACTGAGCTAGGCAGCTTGTCACAGAAGTTATCCGAAAGGGAAATGCAAGCACCAGGAGCCGTGCTCAGAGCACCATGGGACCTGCAGAGAGGCCTTACCCTGATTCACTGACTGAACAGCAACAACAGATTTGGTGCCATTTGCATGGATTAGGATTATAAGCATGAATAAAGGCTGGTGGGTTCATGTCCTAAATCCTCAAAATTTGTCAGCTATCCACACCTAGAAATTTTATTGTCTGTTTAGAGGTCACAGGAGTATTTGCAAAACACACTTGGTAAGCGTGCAGCATGACAAGAACACGCTAGCGCTTTCTCTCGAGATGGGACCAGCCCACACATAAAACTTGCCAGTCAATCCTCATTTTTTCTACTGCCTTTCTGATGCAAAAAATTTGCCTGTGACCCTCGCTCTCACAGGCTTGGGGAGCAGGCAAGGGGTGGGGTGACACAGCTACAGAACCCTGGTGACTGGCATGTCCCCGTGCACTGAATCCATGCAGTGTTTCCAAGAATGCTCCCAATGCACAGAGCACATGGGCTATTTTTGGACTTGCAAAAGCGGTTACTTGTCACACAGGAGACACTCACACTGCATGCTTGGGGAGATTTTACGCTTTATTTCTTGTGAGCTGCTTGGGTTTTGGATTAAAACAGGAAGCAAACAAAGGAAACCCCAAATCCCTGCACGTTTGCACATTATGGGGGAAACAGCAAAATGACTGCAAGAGAGCAGAGATGTGTTACCTTCCCACACCTTCTGCAAAAAGCTGCCAGTCCAAAACCAAGAACTCCTGATGCTTTCTACCTAGGGAGCCTTAGAGGTATAGCAGACAAGAAGCCTAAATGACCTTTGCTTCCCAGATCATCTAATCTTCGGAGGAAAGGCAGCAATTACTCCCTGCAGTCATGTGGAAGTCCACGTGCACCAGCCTGAGCAGAGGGCGGATCTGCCTTTGCCGTACCTGCCCCAGCCCACACTGTTCAGGGCAAAACACCTTCGTGGCATTTGCAGTTGCTGGCAATGGCTCTGCCTCGGGTCCCCCAGCAGCCCTCAGCCCAGCCCTGCTGCTTGCTCAGTATTTCTATGTTTGACCTGCACCTTTGGTCTCCTTCCAAAAAGGTTTCTAACTGTAAGTGAGGTAACAATTTTGACAGTTTAAACACTTCCAGAAGGGGAAGCGTGGAGTATTTCTAAGTTGATACAATAAGGACCAAATTAACATAGGTCAACAGTTCTAATTTGTAAAGATAAAAAGTTGTTCATTCTGATTCTCAGCACAAAAACTAAATACTCTGTAGACAGTCTCTCAGTCCACTCGACTAGTAACTGATAACAAAGCATGAATGCTGTTTGCCTTTAAGAGTAAGATTTATTTTTAAATTATTTTTCATGAAGGAGGGGAAAGTGAAAATGAAAGAAGACTCCCATATACTCACAGAATAGCCTGGTTCCTTAACACACCTTAAGATACAATCCTTAAGGGATATATCTATGGCACTAAAAGCAGTTTTCTCCAGTTAGAGGAACTCTACCAAGCACTGTGGAAAAAAAATCTAAATTTGTTTTCACTTTAGCAGCAACTCAGAACTAGGATGATGTTAGACATGTGTAATCCAGCTGTTTGCCGTTTACAATTTTAGCTAATGGCACAAAAGCCAGCAGTGCAGGGAAAGCAAATGGAACTGGAAGAGGAAGAACTGGAGGTCCACTTGAAAACTAACAAAAATATTTAAAGTAAATGCTCATTACACCCTAAAGAGGAAAAAAAAAAACTCACATCAACCTAAATCAAAAAGAATTCAGACCAAAAGCAAAAGAAACTGAGTTACTTGGAAGGTAGTGAAGAGAACAGCATGTGGAATAGCAGAAAAATATAGTATAACTGAACAATCCTTTGGAAATGTCCCACCTGAGATTACATTAATGCAGTAACTACATGGAGTTAAGCACAGCTTTTGAAAAGACATAAAAGAAGCTAATCTCAACCTTACCCTGAAGTGATAGCAGAGGTTAATTTACACAAGCAACAGAATAGGAGTGGGTGGAAGGAAGTGGTTAGAGGTTATTAATACAAATGATCAAAGCACACACACCAGGTCAACACAAGCTACTGTTTTCAACTCAGTAAATGAAATCAAACCCAACTATAATGTAACTCTTGGGAAAATGTCCATTGTAATAGTACTAATATCAAACTCTTAAATTCTAATTATACTTGTTTACTGGATTCTCCTAAATCCAGGCACACCCAGCATGTGCCTGACTCATTTGCTATCTGAAACACAGGCAAAACCAGAATACGACACAAAATGAGAAAACAAAAAGCAGAGAACAGATTAACACTAACATTTTCTAGGTGTTGTATAGAATGCTCAATTAAATGCAAAAGAACTCCATTATACATATTTAGGACATGAAAGAGAGTATCTGTCCCTGTATCAGATTTCTCCCACTGAAGTTCCTTGTACTGTGCAATGCATTTCCAAGTCAAATTTTAAGATCTTTCATTTCTCCAACCTCAAGCACAGTAGTGCAGTCCCACTTAATATCCTCACAGGAATCTAAATACCACTTCTTGCACAGTCTTTTGGCTCTCCTACAAGAAAAATCCTCTCCAAAAGCATTTGCTCCTACTTAGGGAATCAAGCCCTCAGCTGGAGCTAGACCTAGTCCTCAAAGGCTACACCTGTATATCCTGCATCACACATCTCTAAGATGCTCATCAACCACACAGCACTTGTCAGTGTTTATGCCTCAATACCTTCTCTTACACATATTCCTAAGGGCTTGGAAGCTTGCCAGGATGACCATTTTTACCTGATTTTATTTAAAGGCATTTTAGTTTCAGGTTATGAAATGTGTTCAACTACAGGCACTTCACCATTGGGCAGCCCACCACGGCAGGAACTGTCCTCAGAGGAGTTACCAAAGACTAAGAGAGGTTTTCTTCTACTGGTCTTACAGGGCTTTCCAAGGAAGATTCAACGGTTGCTAGTACTTTTTCCTTACAGTACTTTTCCTTACTTTTTCCTTCATCATTTTAGAGATCAAGGCTTTTAAAATGACATTCTTCTCTATTTTAAAATTACTCTACTGTTCTATGAGTGCTTATCATCAAAGTGATATACACTGGATTTTGTTTCAACTAGATGTTTCTTTATTTCTTGCCCTAAAAGGCATTTACAGGAAGGCTACTGTAATTACACTGGCCTACCACTTAAACACAATCCACAGACAGTATTTACTTTCTACTGCAAGTAGTTGGACAGTCTGAAATCAACAAAATAGCAGGAATAAAGCAGGAGCGATATGATAATCATATTTTCCACATTACTACTGATTGACACTAGTGTAGATTTTAATACAGAAGCAGTTTTGGCTCTCAAAGGAGGGTTCTTCATTTCAACCTGAAGTGTCCAAGTAGACAAAGTGTGCTTTATTATAGCACCATCATGCCTTCTCCTATATATCATCTCAATGAGGCTCAAGTTACATGTGGTTTGTAAACTGACTTGGACTTTGCTAGATAAACTCCATTTAAATGAAACTGCTCCAATACAGTGAATTACCACTAAAGTCATCTTTTAAGGCCTCAGTAAGTGGTGCCTATCTGTTTGGTGCTTTAATCCCACCCTTCTTTTCATCTGGGTGAGGGTTTAGATGCAAAGATAAAGACAAAAGCCAGAAGCAATGAGCAGAAAGCAGGGCTGAGCTGGAATGACATAACTGTTTATTTGGTTCTGCATGGGGGAACTTGGCATACAGGGCTCAGTAGCTCTGGCAGATACAGCATGGTCTTGCAAGGCATCCTACTTGACCCTTGAAGCAGCATGGTGGGAACACATCTGAGAGCAAGGGCTGCAACTCTGGCTGGGCATTTCCACCATCTACCCTGCCCGTGGCAGATACTTCTACCCAGATGGAGCTTCTGAAGGGAGAGGCTGCAGAGTGGACCTCAGACTGCAGGCAGTGTTGAGACCTTTCTCCTGGGCAGGACAGCCAGCAGGCCTGCCTGCAAAAGGTGCTGCCCAGGTGGAAAACCTTCTGCAGCAGCTGGCTGAGCTGTAGGAGGCAGTGAGAACGTTTGTGGCATCAGGGCTGCTGAGAAGGAGTGAGACAGCTGGTTCCAAACTGCACTGGACTCACATCCTATGGCCAAATAGCCAAAAACTCCCAGCAGCACACAGGGAAGGGAGGGGGCCAATAAGGCAGAAGAATGGCAGCTTGCCATGGCAGGATCTGCAGGAAGAGACTTGAGGTATCCCCACAGAACCACTCTGCTGCTCTGAGACTGGAAACACCCATCCTATCAGAAAAGACACTAAAGCCCAATAAGGCAGTCCTGGAAGTAACAGGAAAGGACTCTGGAGCATGGGCAGTTTTTTCATCAATCCTCCTGGTCAAAGGGAAAGGGTTCAAAAGAGCTAGTCAAATCTAGCAAATCAACAATGGTTATGGGACTGGCGCCACCGACAGGGGTTTGGCTACTTATACCATGGGACTTGCTTCAGGAAACCTGGTCTGCTCAGCACTGATGGGATCTATCTGTCAGAGAAGGGGAAAAGGCCTGCATGGATGAACAAGGAGCTCCTGGACAAGCTCAAACACACAAAGGAACTGTACAGAAAGTGGAAGCAAGGACAGGCAGCCTAGGAGTAACAGAGAGAGGTGGGCCTGTGAACCCATGAAGCTCAATGAGCCCATGTGCATGGTCCTTGCACCTATGCCTGGCAATCACAAGCACTTGGGAGACCCCACCTGAAGCTCTGGCATCCAGCTCTGGAGCCCCCAACATGAGAAGATAAGGACCTGTTGGGGTGAGTCCAGAAGAGGGCCATCAAGACCATCAAAATGCTGGATCACCTCTCCTATGAAAAGAGGTTGAGAGAATTGGGCTTGTTCAGCCTGGAGAAGAGAAGGTTCTAGAGAGACTGTGGAGCAGCTTTCCAATACCTAAAGGGGCCCACAGAAGAGCTGGAGAGAGACTTTTTACAAGGGCATGGACAAGGAGTCATGGCCTTAAAGTGAAAAAGGGTTAATTTAGATGAGATATTAGGAGGAAATCCCTTATTGTGAGAATGGCGAGGCACCAGAACAGGTTGCTCAGAAAAGCTCTGGATGCTCCATCCCTGGAAAAGTTCAAGGCCATGTTGGATAGAGCTTCCAGCAATGTGGTCTAGTGGATGGCATATCTTCCCACAGTAAGGAGGTTGGAACTAGATGATTTTCAAGGCCCCTTCCAACCCAAACCATTCCAGGATTCTATGATGAGTCTGAACAAGCCTAGGCTGATAAATGCTCCTGACCTGTAGCACAGAAACCAAAGGTGTAACAAAGCACACATGGAAAAGCAAGAGATCCCTCTTTAAATGCTTACTGGGCTCACAACATAATAAATGGCATACCCTTGGTTGGACAACAAATTATTCAGCAAATTAAACAAAAAAACCTCAAAACCAAAACCAACCAAACAAAAAAACTACTCCAAAGTGAATTAAATTCTGACATGAGAACCATCTGTGTTGCCAGACAATCTCCAAGAAGAGATGGACAGATGGTCAGCAGAAAAGCACTAGAGATGTCCCAAGGTAGACCAAGCTGTTTGGGAATTGGAGCCCTATCTTAGAGGTAGAATGTAAGGACCTGTTGGTACTACCAGAAACCCTGAAGTTATGTGAGCAAGAACAGGCAAACAGTTTCCTTAATATGGCAAGCTTGTATTAATTTGTCTTGTGTAAGCAATTAGCATTGCTCTGTTGAGATGGACTGATGGCCTGAAGAAGTCCTTTCTGCTGCAGACGAGACCAAAGTCTGAAAGATGGTGCAGTCATTGGCATTTATCTCATCAATCAAACAACTTTTAAGTAGAAAGTTAAACATGCACATAAATGCTTTCAGATACAAGACAAACACCAAGTGTATACACAAGCACCTCTTGTAACCCAACACTTTTCCTGTGGCCACACATTGGAACCACCGGATAACGTTCACTTGCACTGGTATTTGCCCTACAGCACTGGAACACAACAACACTGGAATGTAAGAGCTTCACAAATATAACACACCTACAGAAAGTGTGTTACTGTACAAATAGGTGAACAACACAAGTGTCCAACAAAACTGGAAAATTAAATACTATTTTGGTGGCCAAAACACATGTAGCCTATGCTTACAGTAGCTGAGTTGTTTGAGAAATAAGTATTTGTAGCATTTCTCCTCTTCTCAAGTGTATTTACTTTTCAGTTTCTCAGTCCTGTCCCCATGCTTGCGCTAAATGCTTAGGACTGTTTATAAACAGAAGCAGGAAGAAAGAAGACAAGCTCTATGATAATTATCAAGAGGACTGGAAAAGCTGTTAACATTTGCTAATAGAAACTCCTGTAATGTCTAAAATGAGCTCAAGTTTGTTCTTAAGAAGAGTGAATTTCAAATGGGCTGTGTTCCATTAACACTGCATGCTGTTCATGTTTAGCACTCATGACTTAAGATGTTAGCTACAGGTCTCTTACCTTTGGAGGCTTGAAGGGATATTCTGGGGTAAATGTGATGTCAAGGAAGAAAACACCTCCCTCATAGACTGAGCCTGGAGGTCCTAGAATGGTTGATCTCCATTCGTAGATGTTATCACCTTTGGGGCCAGCACTAAGAGATAAAAAATAAAATAATTTAGAAATACTACCACAGCTCAAATAAATACAACTTCTTACATTCTTCAAGTATGATATGGAAGAAATATTTCAGTGTTACTCTTCATACACCACCTGAAGTAGAGACAGGGATTAAAAGAAGAGTGAATGCTTTCAAACACTCAGAGATCTTACCTGAACTTACCAGTGTTCCAGCCTGTTTAGCAAAGCTGAGAAACTAGAGGTGGGGTATGGTTTCCATTTTCTCTCTCTTGATAGTTACAAGAGCAGCATTGCTCAGAACTACTACTAAACATGCTACACTATAAATACAATACAAGAGCTAAGTTTCAAAGAACAATTTCCGACTGTATTTCAGAAATGGCTCTTCCATCTCAGTCTTAATAAATCTGTACCACATTAAAGACCATACTAAACAAATTAAGGATTTATGTTCATTTTGTTAATCTTGTGTGTTCTTTAAAATTAAAATATATCCTCCATTATTGTTAAACAAAGGCTCACAGTATAATTGAGGGAAGCCAAATTAATGATGATGCTCTTAAATGTCAAAATTTCCTACACTTTTATCATTTTACTGCACTGATTTCTAAGATGAGGCAACATGATTTTACCCTGATGATATTGCTTGCATTGTGGAACTGTGTTTTTTAGGGGGACTTAAAATCACTGTGCCAAATTAAAACAGCACTTTCTCAAATTAGCTCTGCTTATTTGAGATTCTGCCTAACCTGCCAGCAGCTCACTACAAGCAGTACAAACTAAAGGTGTTGCAGAGATCAAATGTCTGCTTGGTAAAATTAGTTTTACTGATATCCTCAGACACTTGTAGTCGGTAGTGTGCCATATGTCACTGAGTATTTCTAAGTACAGCTCAACCTATAAAGCCACTAATGGTGTAGGACTCTTGCTGGCTCTTCCCTTCTGTACTGCTATGGTAGTATTTTGTTTGTAAGATCCAGAGCTGGAAAAACATTTGCATAACAGGAGGTGCTGACACAGCTTTTTCCATCATGGATGAACATGGTTTCAGAAATCTCTTCTCCCCTTGTTCTGAAGGGGATGATCTTAACGTTCCTAATACAATGAAAACTAGCCTAGCTCTTCTTTCCTCCTTCTTTTAACAAGGCTCCTCTAAGACAGAAGGTAAAAACCAGGCTCTTTTCATATTGTAATAATCACAGAGCAGTATTACTTGAGAGGGAAGGTAATACAATAAATTCAATATACACATGACAATATGCATTTGATTAACGTGCAGGAAACCAGAGTAATCACTAAGTGTTAATAACAATGTTACAAACAGAAATACAATTGCAAGAACATAAATTGTCAACAGTGATCAGAGACATTTTTTTTCCCCTGCTCTTCCCAGTACTGATGAACATCTTGACAGCAGGGGAATCAGGAGAGAGAAAGGGAATTAATTCTGTTATCAAACCTAACATTTTTTTTCCAGATTAACCGAAGAATAAAATTTTGCAATATGTTGGTGCTAGATAATTCAACAATGGTGAAGTTATGACAAAAAGCATGCTTCATGCTTCTTCATGAAAGAAAAGCACATAAGAAAGCAGTAGACAGATTCTCTGCAAATGATGCACCAGCCACGAGGGAAAGATTTTTCTCTCCAGAACACAAAACCCCGCACAGCTCAAGATCAGTATTAAATTAAAGTAAAAGCCATTCCATCCTGAACACTCCTGGCATCCCACTCCACCTTAATGACTTGTCCCTGTCCTATGCAGGCCCATATATTTGGGCACTCAGTACTCTCCAGCTACCACTTGTGTGTTAGACTGGAAAAGTGTTGTATTTCCAGGGAAGCTCTGGCTCTGGAAAGACACCAACTTAACTGTGCAAACTTACTGAAAGGGACTCTCTGGGGCACCCTTAGCCAGCGCTCCAAGGAATCACCTCTTTATGTACCTATTAGCAACCTACTGACACCCTGTCATTACTGCAAGTTGTGCCGGCAATCATCCTCCCATCCCTCCCTCCCCTAAAGGTGGAGCTACTGAACGGGAACAGGTACTTGAACTTCGTTAGCACCGATTTACTTTTGGAATTTATATCACCAGAACTGCCAACGGAGAGCACTTCAGCACTCAAGAAATGTGATGTGCGATCAGCACTGAGTACAGCCCTCTGAGCCAAGGAGAAATATTTCAACATTTTGCATTTTATTTCCAGCTTCAGCCCAAGGGACTGTCAATAAAAAACTCCCACAGACTTAAAAAAATATATTATCATTAGTAATAGTCTTAGAAATCTCTTGTATCCTATTAGGTTTCCAATTAGAGCTATCACTGCACACAAGTAATATACTGCCATATTAAGAGTGCAACATCTTTGTAAGACATCAATAGGCTTTAACAATGACGTGCTAAGCTTTCCTTTTAAGCTTTTCATAATTCAATTAACAGAGTAAAATAGCTGTGCATGTCCAACTTTTACACATTAACATTGATTTCTTATAAAAGAAAGACTGAATGAGGATGATGCAAGTCAGCTTCAAGTATGATACTACTTAGATTCAACTTAGGATTAGTAATATCAAACAGCTCATGAAGACCTAGTGCATAATAGAAAAGTGAAAATACTTGACCACAGTGTAAGAACAGTGGCATTAACCTTTGGTGTAGATATGGAAACTGTCAAAGGCTAAAGACTACATTCTTTGTTTAAAATCCTTGCAATTATCTGCTTCAAAAAGAAATTCACTGATGCATGGACACAGGGCTCACTGGTACAGCTGTCACCTTGCCTGATATGTGTCACCACTGCTCAAATTAAGTGCCTAGACCTACTAATACAACACTTTAAAGCTGTCCAACATAGGACCACTAGAAAGACAATTTTAACCAGTTAAATATAAATTGTTTTCACTGCAAGAGGAGAGTATGTGAGCAACAACTTTCTGTATTAACTCAGCAGCCCACAACCTCTTCACTTCCAAAGAAAGAAATGAATAAAAGACCAGCAATTCAGAGTGAAAAATGACTCTGAAAGAAAACTGAAAAGATCCCAACCCATTATTATCCTATCAAGCAGCATGTGTTACACTGCAGTGCAACTGAGATCTCTCTTGGAAAAACAGTGATATATTCAGTGAAGATGCACTGCACTCACTGTAACAACTGATCCTGATTGTTCCCAATGATGCTAGCTTATCCCCCAGACTGATGTTATGACAGAAACACTCCTTGAGAAACCTCCCAGAGCCAAGGTATTGTTCAAGAAATGTCTGATTTTCCAAGTCTAGAAGCAGGAAAATGCAAGGCATTACCTCCTGGTAAACCCAAGGCAGAAAGAGTCAGCACAAGTGAGACCAAGCTCAAAGTCCTACAAAGGCCAAGTCCTAACCAGTGTTATGCTACTTTGGAAAAACCTGATCTTGCTCTGCCTCTCTTTATGGCGCCTGCCAGCATTCTTTCCCAACTTAAAAATCCAACAGGTAAATAAGAAACACCTGCAGCAGAGGCTGGGGAGCAGAATAGTGCCTAGGCAAATTAGCTACAGATGCCTTGCAGTACTGAGCAACTGTAAACACAGAACTCTCTCAGAGATTCAGTCTTCATGGAGAAGACACACACACACACACTTACACACACTTTCACAAACGGAAAAAGCTGAAATGACAGATAGACTGTGAGAACACCCAGCCTGTGGCTTTTTCCTATTAAGCCTGCCAGATATAACCTCCACCACAGGTCTGCAATACATGATACCACCCTCATATTTTCACACACAAACTCAGCTTCCTCCTCTGCCCTGGCATCCTGGGCAAATCACTCAAAATATGCCTATGCCACAAGGGAAGGCATGGCTTTTTTGGTGTTCACCACATATAGCTAATGTATGAAAATCCCTGGGAACTCAGTGATGGTACTTTCCAGGAGAATGACTCAGTAAGAGTCTATTGTTTATGTAAACATGCTAGTTCGTTTAGAAACTACCTGGTCCTTTCTAGGAGTTGACCAAATGATAATGTAAGTGGCCCCTTTAGTGAAAATTCAGACTAGCAAATAGTTTAATTTCTCTTCCTTGAGATACAGAAGACACAATAGCAGATCACTGCAGTGATAAATCAAAATAGTTGATGCTACAGACACTAGGTTAATACCCTAACATACCAAAGCAGCACAAATTCCTTTTAAAAGCTAACTAATTTAGCAGAGTAGTTTAGAAGTGCTACAGACTGCTATCTGTCAGTGTGATGAGAAGAAGGGCGATTCCATGGTATGATGAATGAAATAACACCTAATGAAAACCTACAATATATTTCAGTTAAAATTGCAAGTAACAAACCCATGAACTCATACACCAACTACTCCATATCCCTAGGTGCTATTTTTGAGGCTATTTTGCCCTAAACATGAAGAGTCTGATGCTAGTAGCTAAGCTGTTTTGAAGTTGCACACTTGGGGAAAATAAACACAAATTCTAAAAACACTGCAGACATGACCTTTTCCAAGGGACATAGCTCAAATCAGAAAGCAAACAACATACTAATGCCACATGGGAATTTCAAGGTGGCAGAGAATCTAATGATCTCCAAAGTAAAACTTCACCATTACAAACTGACAGCAACATCAATTTTTTTGCTGTTGCTTTGTTTTCCAGTAAGAAACAGTTAATGGTTGAACATGGAAGTGTGCGTCTTAGTTATGGACTACAAAGTCAGCTTTAGGGAACAGCTGACTGTTAGAAGGTCCCTTTTCTTTCCCCACTCCCCTTTTTTTTTTTTTTTTTTCCTATTTTCTTCTCCAAAGATGTAAGCCCAAAACACATTAGAAGTTTCGGCTGCCAGGCAGGCAGCATATCATTCTCACATGAAGTTCTGTTGCACCTTGATCTTTCCAATGAACCCACCCCACTCCTGACCTCAGGGTAAATACACTTTCTTTTCTCACAGCCCACCAGCTGGGTCCACCCCTGAACTTGCTCATTTATGTTGTTAAGCTGAAACTGGTGGAAAGACTGGAAAAGCACCCCAGAAATACTGGATCACTGCGGGAGGCAGGTGCCACCTTTACAAAGAAGCAGGACAGCTCATCCATCTTAGCCATTGAAAACAAACACCAAATCCCCCATTCAAAGAAATTTGGCTCTACAGATTTTTAAGCAAGCTGTCTTAAAAGTTGTGTTGAAGGACAGAGTGAAAACCCACAAAACAAAATGCATCTAATCCTTTGGCCCAGACATCACTTCAAAACCTTCACAGTTCTAATTTTAGAAATAAATTGTCACCTTCTGCTCATGCTTTAGCTACTGAAATATTATTATTTTGATTACTACAGCACTGAGACACTCCAATCATAGGCAGGACCCCACTATGCCAAGCCTGCTACAATACAATCCAAAGACCTATGTACACAATTTACAAAGGTTTTTCAATCATAAAATAAGCATTAAAACATTACACAGTTATTAGGAAGAAATCCAAACAGACAAAACAGAAGCAATTAAAAGGATACCCGGGGCCATCCATTTAATTGCTATTTTTTGGCAAAGTAGTTTAAAAGTGAGATGTCTCTCATTTTTAAGTCAAATAATGGGAATTAAAGGAAAATAAAGGAAAAAAATAATTACAACACAAGAAAAGCACTCCTGGGCAACCGTGGCAAATTAAAGGTAACATACTGAATTACCACATGCCTGCGTGAATCAGCAGCAATTTTTGCCCACTGTCATTACACACAACCAAGCTGCTCCTCTGTGTTAATATAAAAATGATGGATTGATATCAGGTGAAATTCCTGCAGGCTCAATGAGAGATAGAGGGAAAAGACAGCAAGAGAAAAAGTTGCAGCCCACTTTAATCAAAACATAAGAAGGGAGCAAAGGAGGTAGAGAGGTAAGTGAGCAAAGATGGAACTTAATATTGCTACAGCAGCCCAAACATAAGATTTTGAAAATAGAACTTAATTCTCCTTCTAGTTCATGTTCAGGGATATGGTTCTCAAGTACAAAGCTGTAAATATTATTATTTTTCTTGTAAGTCATTGAAAGTAGTGTGTTTTCTGTCTTCAATTTAAAATGCAGTCACAATATTATTGCACGAGCATAAGTGCCTTACAAATCCCACCACATTCCTAACAGAGTTAGAGATAATATTCTTCTCTGCATTTTCACGCACAAAATTTCTGTTTTAACATCTGGGAAGGCTTTTCCCTTAAGTATCAGTCTAATGTAAAATTAGGAAGGTTTGAACAATTGCACAAAGCTTAAACTGGAGGATAAATGGTGCAGTGAATTACTTTCTTACTAGGTTAAAAAAGGAACTAAATAACTAAATAGCTCTGATAATGGAGCTGATAAGGTGTAATGCAGGGATTTATGGGACTTCAAGGAAAACTGATCAGGGGGATTTCTTTGTGGGAATAAAAAGACTACATTTCCAATTTATATAAAAAACACTTGGCAATATGAGCACAACAACCAAGAGTTACTACAGCCAAGATCTCATTCTTTTTCTATTACAATAGGAACAGAAATGCCATGGGGTACTTGCAAGTTTAGAACTTTTACCTGAAATATTTCAGTCTCTACAAAAGATTACTGTGAAGTTACTACTAAGCTACCTGGTGAAAAGGCCAACCGTCTTACACAATTCCACTGCAGAGTTTGATTTTTAAACCAGGCTTCAAAGATTTAAAAGAAAATCTCAGTTTTGACCTCAGGGAGGTCAGGAGAAGACTTACAATATCCTCAGGAGTGTGCTGCAGCTCTATTTAGTTTAACAATAATCACTCCAATTTAGGAGCAAGTCCTTATAAAAAGGTTCAAGAGAATTTAATCCATTTAGCATTGGTTCCAAAACTGAAAATAAATCCAGCCTGCTTAGTTCTCAAGTGTTTCAGTTTTTCTTTCCAGTGGCTTCTTTGTAGCCTTCACCACTGCAAAGTACTGGAAGTTTGTCCCACTACACACATGTAGGAACATTTTCAGTGTCAAACTGACTGCAGAAAGGCTTTGTCTGTAGGTCTGAGACTTTAGTATGTACAGTACAGAAATACAGAAAGTGCCAGACTAAGTAATCAATGAAATTATTTTCATTGTATGCAAATATTTTCTTTTCTCACCATATATTTAGCTTCAGGCGGTGGCCAAAAATTAAATAAATTAAATTGTCCTGGCTTATATGTGATCTTACACATCCCATTAAATAGTACTCTGTATAAGGAACAATAAAACAAATTGTGAAAGAGTAACACAGAATCTGACCCACCTAACAATAAGCAATTTCTCATTTAAAATGACAAGAAGATGTGATGGTAGAATCTGAGGTCTGCCAACATAACCTCATGTTATTTTTAAATCAGTTTCCTTCCTGCCATTTGTCTGTTGACTACCAACATGGAGACAGAAATTATTACACATCATCATCATTTCCAAATTATTTATGTATTTATAGCACAGATGTGTAATTTACAGTTGGTAAGCAACTCCAGGCAGTTTCACAAATGCACTATTTCTGCAACTACACCATTTTTAGGGGGCCTCTTCATATTCCAACAGGTTTTTGGAAATTGGTGTAGAAATATAACCAGTGAACCTATTTATTTGTGTAACTTTAATGGTTGCATAAAGCAAGCATACCCTAAACTGGTTGCCTAGAATCAAATTGACAGACCTATAATTAAAGACAAATAAAAGACAATCAATACTACTGATAAATATGAAAGTTCTTGTTTCAGAGTGATAACAGGGCTCTTTCCTAAATACTGTGCTTTATCCATGAAGGAAAACAGAAATCTACTACAATTAACCTGCCATTCCAGAATCAAGCTGGCTGGGACCTACATCTGTGTTTCTGTCTATCATGCACATCTCCTGTCCTGTTCTCACCAATGTGAGAACAGGGAAGGTGATCTCACTAAGCAGATAAAACTCCCCAGTACATCATAAATTTTAGGAGCCCTATAGTACATCAATTGTAAAAGTAATAAATTTGAACCCACATGATCTGGACACTTCTGTCTCTTCACAAGTTGCTCGCCCTGTTAAGGAAAAAAAATAGAGAATCCCACCTACTTCATAAGCCTACCTATCCAGCATCAAACTAACATAGTGAACTGTTTATTTTTAACTTTATCATCCATTTGCCCTATTGATTTCATTATAACTCTGTAGATCAAGAAATGCATACCCTAAATAAGTTAAATTGAAAGGGCAACAGCAGCTACAAACCAACTTGAAAAAAACAGCCCCAGAAAGTTAAAGATGATATGTAACAACTGGCAAGATGCCTCTACTATGCTGAAAATTGAAAGCAAACAAGACTCTCGAGCTTCCTCACATTAGTAAGAACAAGGTTCTTGAGGCTTCACCCAAATGCCTCCTTGAGCTAACTTTCTTACTTCCATGGGGAAGAAAAGGGCTATTTGAAAGAGAGGAGTCAATACATTTCCAGACTAGAGATACACTACCATCTCTCTTGCACTGAATGGCAGGAATTCTGCATAAGTCTGTACTAGGAACAGATGAAGTAGTATTTTAAGATTACTAGTTTATATGCAATTTTTAAGTTTTCAAGAGAACATAACCTAAGGGAAAAAAACCTGCTCCTGTACCACATCCTCCTAAACTGATTTACCTGTCCCATCATCTACCTACCTACCAACCAACATGTTGCCCTAAAAAACATGTTACAAATTAGAACAATCCACCAGCCAATCAACAAAGAGTCCTTTTCCCACTAGATGTATGATAAGTAGAGTCAACATCACTTAACCAGAGAAACAGGCCATCCCATTATCTTGGCTTCACATCTTTATATTGCGTCCCATCAGCATACCAATGCTGATACTGATAGCATTATGTTGAGGAACAAAATACAGTATGTCTTGAAGGACATATCTTACAGACACATGAAAGACAGAAAGAAAAAAAAGAGTCTAATCTTGATGTCTTCCCCTTCTCCTTTGCCTACATTAAACCTCCTTTCCTAGCCACTCACTAAATAAATCAAGATCACTGCATTTGAATTAACCTATTTCACTGTGGATGCTAACAGCAAAACTACACAAACCAGCCAACAGCTCAAAATTTGGTTACTCTTCTCAAAACAGCAACAAAATATTCTCAGTTATGCTGTACTACCCAGACAGAAAAACTTTTCTGATTTTCACAGTTCTAAACTATCAAAATTACCTGGCAGAAAAGTAAAGTAATTTGAAAACACTGCCTTTGAGTTTTGAAACTCTGGCATGCACAGACTAGAAACAGAAATCTAAGATGAGAGAGTTTGCTTTAAGTAAAACAAGATTACCTACACTTTAATACAGCACATCTGCCAGCCAACTACATAGCAGCCACTAAAAATTGTTTATATACCACTACAAGTTGTTCCCATTAACAACACAAGCCAGTCACAACAGCTAGCCAACATTTACTGTAGTAGGTACAAATATTTTGAAGCTGGTTAGAGGGAAAAACCTTAACCCCCCCCCCCCCCAATCTATCAAGAGATTTAATAAGGAAATTAGAACTTTCATTTTTTTACAGCAGATTCACATGCATAAAGGATAGCTTAAACAGGTGCTTGCAATGACTTTCCAAACTTTTTAAATTTTTTTTATTTTCAATGTATTAGGAACATTAAATTTAAACCACATTAGGAGCCACAAGAGGACTAATCAGTGCTCTTAAATAATGCATGCAGTTTTATGGCCAACTTGCATGCCTTAACTTGAACACATATAGTCCTTCACAAATTATCTTTTTTTTCTTCAGAACCCTATTTGGCAATTGATATTAAGCAACTTCCCTGTGCAATGCAAAAAAACTCATAGATGAATTTCGAACTTCCCAATACCTTTACTTCATGACCCTTTTATTTGGAAATGTCCAAATATCCCAAATGTAAGGAAACATTAATGACAATGAAGCGATGAAGTGACAGGCAATAATTAATGACAGTTTCAACGTAGGGCATTGTATCATTTACACCTTTTATGAAAAATATGTTACATTCACACAAGCCAACACTCGGTGTCTTCTCCTCCCTGATTTCCACCAAAGAGAGATGACTTAGCAACAGCTTAATAAGCTGAAAGACAACTCCCATGTGTGGCAGTTAAGTTCTGCTGACAGAGGACAATGGCAGGCAGGGAACAGGGAATTGCCAGGGAGCACAAGAAATTCAGGCATCCTCCTCAACATCACTCCTGGTCCCACAAGGCTTAGGAACTTGCTTCTTCAGCTGATCACTGACATTCTTAGCTTAAACTAAATTTAAACTTTTTGGTGCCATGAAAAAAAAAAACCACCAAAAAAAACCTCATGCTAAATTCACACTTTAATTACCTGAAATCACTCACATTAAATAATACTTCATGTATGTTGCCATGGAGGCTTTTCTACTCATTAAAAAAGAAAGACATTTTCCTCACAAACATCTGGTGCAATCTAAGAAATGTACAAAAAAGTACACATTTCTTCATTGGATGGTGGTAACACTTGAATTGGTAGCAGCTCTAGCAAGTGGTTTTCTATTGTAGAGGCAGAAACACACCTCACAGCAACATGCAAGTGTCTTAGAGACAGAGAACAGCATACATTTTCTAACCTTTTAACCTCAGCATTGTTACAAGTTATACTTTGAAGCAAGAGTGACAAGATTGGGCGTATGTTTTGAGAGCTGAGCCTTGCTTTTGTCGTGCTATAACTATTTTCATAAATGCCGAGGAAACTGCAGAACTGACATCGAGATAGATGAGCAGTTTGCACCTAATATTACACTATTAAGTTGCTGAACACAAACTGAACATGTCGCTTCTAATTAGGCACAAATATGAAAACAGCGTAATAGCACACAGTGGTATGGCAAAACACCTGAAGAACTGCCAGCCTCAATACCCATGCTTGATGCAATTTTCCATACACAACAACATAAGAGAAATAAATCTCTCACTAGCTACAAATCACAAGGTTTTCAGGTATGAAGGTAGGGAAAACCTCTCTAAGCACAAAGAAAAGTGATTTGTTTCCAGTCACTCCAGATTAATTCACTTTGATTTTTCTTACTGAAAGGCATTTCAAGTATTTCTTGTAGTGAAATAAAGATTTTCAAACAGCAATATTTTTACAATGTAAATATATTTACACTATTTACATTATGTTGGAAAATTTCTCATCCAGTCTAGACAACCCCAACTGAGTTTCAAGATAAAATAATAAGCAGGTATTTCTTTATTTAAGTTTCTGAACTAATGTCAAGACCTCAGTTCAGAAAGGCCAGTAAATAAAACTCAGAGTACACACAGCTTTCTTAACAAATAGTGAGAATAGACAATTTCCAAAGGCAGCTGACATCCCCATCATTAAAAGTGACTTAACCTATTTTTTTTTAAAATTATATTGGGTTTTTAATCAAATGTAGTTACAGGTTATGATCAACCAATTTTTTTTCCAATTAAGGTAAAATAGCTGAAGCTAACTCTCTTCTGCTGAGTTTGTAAGCGTCAGAAGAGTAGAACACATCACTCACAAAAAAATAATCCCAATGACAGTGTCATTAACAGATTAGCAAACTAACCAATATTAATATGATTTTTTAATTCACTCTGCATAAATATACACAAAACACATGCAGCTTTCAAGCCATGAATTAGTGATACTACAAACTTGAAATTTGATCAGGTAAAAAAAAAAAGAAAAGTACTGAAGTAAAACACCGAAGTGAATCCTTGTTTTGTGCTTAAAGACTCAATTGTCTAAGAGACATACTAATTTGACAAAAATATAACAGAAAATACTTTAAGAAATCACTCTTAGTAGTGGTTTTGTTATATACACACACACATATATTAGTGCATGTTTCATACAGCACAAACCTTTTTACAACATGACTTACAAAGATTTTTTTTCTAAACACATTTTTCTCCTATAGAACAATGTTAAAATAAAGTTCAGTACACACATTAGTATACTAGAGATTGTGTTACTCCAAAGATTTTGATCACAGGTCAAGTGCAAATTTTATCTACTAGCTTATCAAGAGAAATATAGATCCAGCAGGCTGGATCTGATCTGAAGTCCACCTAGTCTAATACCTCATATCTCACTAGCTTCCAGTGTCAAATGGGTCAGAGATGGGCATCAAAAGGTTTCTGCCAAGTTTTCTTTTTTCCTCTGCCATAACAACATCCTCAGTGGTAACTGCATGAGCCTCAACACCAGACATCCAAGTTTTCCTTCTGAAATAAGTATTACGAATCAGCTGCAGTAATTCTGTCTGATTGTGCCCTCCATAGAAGCCTGAGACTTTTTGAGGCTTGCTTAATTCCTGCTTTCAGTAATGTAATCCAGCATGGAACCCCTGTGCCCCATTTTGTTCTGTAAAAAGTGAAATTTCACTATCTTTTAATCTCATTCCATATGCCTTTGTTCTAGTCTCAGAAGAGGAAAAAAACCCTCCTCTCTATTTTCTCTCAAGGTTAAAAAAATGAGGAAAAGACTCAGGCTCCCCAGGGAAGGGGTCAGAGCACCAAGCCTGATAGAGTTCAAGAAGTGTTTGGACAATACTGTTGGGCATATGGTGTCATCCTTGAGGATGGTGCTTTGCAGGGCCAGGAAGGGCCAGGAGTTGGACTTGATGATCCTTGTGGGTCCCTTCCAACTTGGCATATTCTGTGATTCTGTAAATATTACATTTGTTGGTTTGGTTTTTCAGGGATTTTTTTTTTTAAGGAAACAATCCCTGTGTTTTCACATGAGAAGTCCTCCACTTCCTTTTTTTAATAAATTCCATCTCTCCTCTCCAAAATCCACTTACTCCTCCAATACACTCTTTTAGATCAAATGGACAGCTTCCACAGAAGCTGATAGATGAGCCATTACTCTTCATGTATTTGAATTAAGCCTTTTTCTCATTCACACGATCCTTTTTTCAAAATGGGAGAACTTATCACCATAGGTGATAATGCCTCTAGTGAGCACAAGGCCAGTAAAGAGCAAGTTTCTTTCCCTACTTCAAAGTTTGTGGCAAATCACTCATTGTTAAAGGTCTATCCTGCAAGCATTTGTCAAGTCTCTTTCTAAAAGCAAGTACTTCTGTATCAGTCTGGGCTAGCTCCAGTCAATGACAAAAATTCCATCAAGTTCAACAGAACTAATTCATATGCAGTGCAGGGCACAGAAATCTCTTGGGAATCCAGCAAAACCCCCCAACAAAACCAGCAGCAACTGCAAAAGCCAGATGACTGCAGAGCACTTGAATTGGGAGGTTGCTTCATCACACTTAGCCCAGCCAGTAATTATGGCATTCCTAATTCCCACTGTTAGCAAAGAACACTTTTGAAAGCATCCTTGTTGCATCTACATCCCATGAAAAGACAAAATAGTGTATTTTTTATGAAAGAGTAAAGTCTAAAAGTTTCTTATCAATCAATGCTGCTGCTGAGCATCTTCAAAACAAGAAACAGCCTTTGCTTCTGTCATTAAACTGACAGTAGTTTATAGATAATTACAGAAGAGCAGAACCTTATAAGGAAAGTAAGGCTTTGCAGAGAGCTGAACTCTCCTACAGGAGAAATTTTAAGGTTATTTTGTTTAAAGCCACATGATTTATTCAAGTTACCTTTCCTACACTCCCAATATGATCATTTGGAGGCCAGGAATATTTTGACTAAAGCCTAGGTATTTCTAATTTTTGTTTCTATTAGTTTTTGCTCAACTATCTTTTTCTTTTCTCTCTGAATCTACAGATGTGTTTTCTGTTATGTGGTTTTGGGTTTGGGGTTTTTTTTTGGAGGGGTTTGTTGGGGTTTTTTTTGGTTTTTTTTTTAATCTTCAGCATATCAAGATATTTCTCCTCCCTAGCCCTAACATGTAGAAACTGTGTAGTTTAAAGTCCTGCTGAGATTTGCAGGCATAAATGTCAACTATAATAGTCTAGCCTTTTAACATATTTCTTTCTTCACTCCTGATATTTTTACACTCTGTGGAATTAATTCTGTAACCTGAAGTGCCACTTATTAAAAAGGCAAGCCATGGTAAAGAGCTTGCTACCATCATCACTTCCTTTACAGAAATATAGTGATTTCACTCATTACAGCACACTCAAGTTTAATCAACACTCTGGCTTCTGCTCTGTGTAGGTATTAATCATTTATAAGTCTTTGGATTCTATTGCTCACTTTGTAGGTCATTTCCGTAGGCATTCCCTTGCAACCTGACCAGGCATGATGCATAAAATTAATTTCTGGGACGACCTGATATGGAAAGGGATGTGGAAAAGGAGAGTGAAAAGGGACTAAGTCAGTATGGGAGAAGGATTTCCGGTCCCAAAGAGTTACAAGACAGGTGTGCACATGTCTATGTGGAAGGAGGGAAAAACACTCTTCATGCAAGCTGGGATTGAACAAAGATTTCAATGTAATGCTCAGAATTAAAGCATAAATATTTTAGTCTATAGGCAAGTTTAATTGGAAGAAACAAACAACTCTCCCCCAGCCCCAAAAACCCCTCCACCATGCTCTTCTGGTACAACATCTCAAGCTATCTTGTGTAAATCTAGGAGCATGAGTTTAATATTGCTCCCAAATCAAATCACCATAATTAATAACACTGACTTTGAACATTGATGATAGCCACATGCCTGCCCAAATCTATTTCAAATTCTGTTATGTTCTTGGCCTCAATAATTTCCTATGACAGTACATTCCAGAGACTAATTATATGTGTGAAATACACATATAATATCTTCCTTTTATTGCACTTCTATTTGCCATCTTTGATTTCAACAGAACATCTCTCTTGGTTCTTCTGTTATGAGAAAAAGAAAACAGATGTTTCTAATTTATTTTCTCTTACACTAGAATTCAGTGCAGCATGAAGTTAGCAGTTAAATGACTGAAGTATTTCATCCTGATTGTGTTCTTCCAGACAGAGTAAATGTCTGTTCTTCCACAATAAACTTACCTACCTACTAGGAGAATCAGAGAAAGATAAGCAAGGAAGTAAAGAAATTCAAACCTGTGAACTTTAGGCATAAGGTTTATGACAGAAAATGAGAAACCAAATACCAAAAGCATTAAAAATGCTCCCCTATTCAATGCTGGTATGTCTATATTTGGAAGAAAACCAAACCAAATAAACCACAAACTAACCAAATGAAATTCAGTGCGTATGGCTGACTATGCTAGTGAGGGAGAGGGACAATTAAAAAAAGCAAAAGAACAGAACTTTATATGTAACATCACCCAAACCTCTGGTATCACACATACTCAGCATGCTATTTTAAATCTCATTGTCGAAGCAATTAGTCAACAGTTGCAGCTTCCTTTGTGAGCATAAGCAAGTTATCAGGTGCCATCACCATGGTCATGGGTGAACAGCTTAACAAGGGATTGATGCCACCATTTTGCAATGACATTTCAGGGCACTTGCAGGAAGGGTGTACATCTGTATTCGTGCGTAACTACCACTATCTGGGTGTAAGCTGCATCAAACAAAAGCACAACTTCAAGCAAAACACTTCATTAAATAGGGATGTCCATGTAGAAGCATTAAATTTGTAAAAGCAAGTGGAAGTAGATTTCAGAGGGAATAGACTAGATTGCAGACTAATGACATTGGTGTTAAAATTTCAGTGGAATCCTTGCTTGATTTAGTTATTGCAGAACAGGAAGGGACAATTCAGAGAAATGACAGAGCTTTCATGTTACTTCAGCTATAGGATTGATCCCTAAATACAAAGGCTGCCTGCCCTTAGACCCACTACCAGCCTGCACTTCATCTTACTATACCCAATTCCAACTTTCCTGATATATTTTAGTGGAAACAACACTGCAGTTGAGGAAAAATACACACTTCAATGCTTCTTTCTGCAGGATGATGGGATCCTTGTTCTTTACACCAAATTCATTAGCATGCATTTCATACACATGAAAAAGCCTTACCTATATTGCCCAGCTTTGAGGACTTGAAAACAAATTTCTGGAGCAGAGAAACTCTTGTTGACAATATATATCATTCAGATCAGATTTTTTTAAAAAGTGTATTTTCAGCAGTGAAACATAATAAATAAACAAAGTGTTCTCAGTACAGTTAGGAAGTTCATTGCTCCAAGTCAAAACACTCCAAAGACTAGAAGAAAGCCACTAGTCTGCTATGATTAGCCAAAGGTACAAGAGCACAATTAGTTCTTACTTGATGACAGGATCAGATACAAAAAGGAAACCCAGGTGGGTGATACACAAAATGAAGTGTCCTGATTGAGTGTAACAACATTCAGATTGAATTTTCTAAAATGTCATACATCTTCTAACAAACTTGTGTGATAATGGTCCTGTTATATCTAGCTCTGATCATACAGACACTATTTCATATATAAAACTGGAGTACACAAAACCTCTATAATCCCAGAGCTATACTCACTCAGTTCTGTGAGGTGATCACACACACTCCCATAGGGTATTCCATTACAGCAGATCTAGAATTGTATTATCATTTTTGCTACAAAATAACAGCAAGAATATACATTATGGCAGCACTGATCCCCTCTCAGTCATGAAGAAAAATTTGACTTTACCCTTTATACTACTGGTATTAACTGGCAAGTCAGCATTACCCTTGGAGTCTGTTTTGCACACCCCTAAGAGACTTTCCTACGTGTGCTTCTTCTCCTGGGTGATGCAATGTTCACAGTTTTTATGAAAACGCATACTCTGTTGTCTTCTACAAGTCAAATTAAATGCTGAAGGAAACTTGATCATACAGTAATTCTTTTCCACACAGCTACTTCCGCAAATTTGGGAGGGAAAAAATAAAAGGAAAAAAAAAAAAAAAAACCCACCCTCTTTACTTTCTCAAAACTTCCACTGCACTGTGGTAAGTGAATGGAAAATATGTGTTTGCACACACATACATGCTTTAAATACACTGCTGACAAAAAGCAGATCTGATTCAACACTGTTCCCTAGAGCTGTTGTCCCAGATAGCATCAAACAGTTTTAAAATGTGCAAATTACTATGAATTACCTCATAATTTGCAAAATGAAATGGCAGGCAAAATAAAAGTCAAGCTAAAATCTACTTCATCATTTCAAAGTTGAAGTCTGGTAGTGGTTCAGTCTTCTTGAACAATTCAACTACTGCAAAACACATATTGAGAGGCAGCATTTAGAGTCTTCCTTACTGTAAGAGATTTACTTTTAACTGCTGTCAAAATCCAAGTACATGTTCCCCTCCTGAGCTTCTTTTAATCTTTATAGTTTCTGTTCCTTTAATCCATGTAGAACAGACCCCCACCAAGTAGGTATGTCTCCCCAGGCCAGGTTACAGAGGGAAAGCAGCTCTGGCTCAGTGTCAACTGAGTTCAGGTGTATTTCTCAAAAGACTAGAAAGCAAGATCTAAGCTGTGCAAGCTCCAATTAAAGCAGAAAAACAGCTTAAACTAAGAAAAAGTATACCTATTAAAAACGTCTTAGCAGCTGTGACAAGCATGGTGAGAAAGAAATGGTGAGAGAGGTTGCCCAGTGGCTGTTGTGCTGGTTTCACACACTTTTCCCACTAGGGCAAAGAATGATTAAGAGACTCACCATCTCAGTGAGTATTCTTACTGGAAACAGCTTTTGTGGAAAGTCAGACCCTTAAATGTACCCATGTCATAATTTTACTCCTATGAGACATAGGAGTACTTCATACATAGTATTCCTATGTACTAAGTATGTAGTAGTACTACTACATACTTAAAGACATACAGAAGGAATCAAAAATATAGGATAATTTAAGCCCTTGTTTTCTTCAGTACTACTTGTAAAGAGAAACCTGAACACATAATAGAAATCACCTTTCATAACCCTGTGAGTGTGCTAAGGATGCACATGGGCCTGACTGCCCACAGGCATGCAAGTACTAAAGAAAAGGAGTTAAACAGACCTCCTCTCATCAATGTCTTACTGCACATAAATTTATTTTCTTCCTTTGTCTGCTGTATGGCCACTAGGTCTACAATTCCTGAAGTCTCCTAAAATCAGAGGACTTTAACAGCAAAAGCAATGCAAAGAAAAGACAAAATCCCCAATCCTCCCCCCAAAGAACACCCCAGCACTGCATGTGCTTCCTATCTTTTCTTATACTGAGAAACAGAATAATAAATGAGTAAGGAAGCAATGTGAATCTGTGTATAGCATTACCTTTTTTTTAAATAGTCTGTATGTTTGCTTTTCATTAGCTCTCTGTGGTGGCAAAACTATAAATGTAAGAGTTAGAGACATAAAGGGAAAAAAAGTAGCCAATAGCAAAGATTTCGAATACATTTACACAAACACAGTTTGTTTTACAGCTGCTTTACGTAACAATAAAAATGTAATATTCCATGGACTTTTGGCAGTGTGTAGAGAGGCAGCATCAAATGGCATTAATGGAGTAAGCACAAATGATCTCTTTGGAACAATTAAGCAATTTTAATAGGACCATTATGTCCAACAAGTAATGTGTCCAAAGAGACAGAAAGGTCAAAAGTGTGAGTTTCTCCGTACTGACCAGAGATCACATTTATAACCCTCTGGAAGAGAGGATAACTTCATAATCATATTATATAACCCTTACTAGAAAACAACCCTGTTTAGCACACTAAACAAAAACAGAGATCTTTCCTTCAGACTCCAAAGGCAAGTATGCTTTCTCCCATCCAGTTGTCTCAGCATAATTAATAAATAAATAAATAAGGACAAAAAAATGCTTACCCTCTGTGCATAACCAGCTGAGAAAATCATTGCCTATATATAAAACAGTGAAGTGCTCACACAGTTCAGTAAACAGTCTGGCACTTTAAAGAAAAAAATGGGCAAATGATACATATTGTACATTAAACTCTACAGAACTGTTTTAGTGACCTTGAACTCTAGTAATATAAGCAGGGACATGCAAACCCACTTATTTCTGGACACAGTTCATTCACTATCTCCAGCAAGGACTGAAATTTAACACTGGACCTAGTGTGTCATTAGGATATGACACATTATCTTTTAGGAAAGCCAATCTAAGCAAACACTGTATTTCCATTACTTTAATACCTAAAAAATGAGATTCTCCCTATGAAAAGGAATCATTTGCTAAAACAGCAACTAAACGACTTTCCAGGTGTGACATTTAACGTGTACATGAGAGGAGGGTTAGTAAAAATACTGAGCAAAGAATCTTTCATTTGCCTGGCATACAGTTGTCTGCAGTGTAAATGCTCATACAGGCTCACCTTCTGCACAGTCAAATGTCCTCATAACTCCAAAGTGAAGTTTAGATGTATCCTCTTGACTAGAAACCTTTCAAGCTAATAAAATACTTTTCCAATGACCAAAGAATAATACATAGAGAAAGATAACAAATTTCTATGTTACCTTGCACTCAGGATTATCCCATTTGCCCATTTAAGTACTTTACAAACACTTTCCTCTTTTCCTTTCATCAAGCTACTCTGATTCATGACCCAGATACTTTAGCAATTTAAAAAAAAACAACCAAACTACATACACATTCAGTAGTTTAGCTGATCACTGCTACTTCATTTGCAAGTAAATTAATAAAACAGGAATGGTTATGTCTGCTTATTTTTTAATTCCTAATATACATTTTCTTTCTGACAACAGGACAGCCTTGCCTCTTGCAGTTCTTTGTAGGCATGGGCATCAGACTTTGACAGATATAATGGCTTAGTGCTGAAGGATCAGTGCAGCCATCAGGAAAGAGAAGGCACCAGAACATGCTCAGCTCAGAAAGATAAGGAGGCAGGAGACACTAGCACTGTTCGTTACAAGGCTGAGATGGCTTGCAGAAAGAGGCCCAACTCCAGGGGCCAGAACAGGCACTCTAGCTCCTTCTTCCAGAGCTTACACCACACTGGTGACTTGGAACACACTGGATTATAATGAAGGAAAGGAAAACCTAGAAGAAAAGCATGGAGATTGCTCGGAGTCTCTGCAAGAGACAGTAAGATTTACTACTGGAAAGGGATCTGGCAGTATACTTTTCTTTTCTCTTGTTCCCTGATTTTAAGAGTTACATCTAATCCCACCCTATATTTTTGTTCTTTCCTAGTATGTAATAGTTCAGCCACCAACTCCAGCTCCATTCTTTTTTCCCTCATTTGTTCTGAATCACTGAAGACAGTTGCAAACAGAACAGACTTCAGCAGGTAAAAGACAGCTCTCCTTTCCAGATCCAAATCTAAATCAGCACTCCAACCTTACCTCTCTAAATCAAGCTGTGAATCATTAACAAATCTCATCCAGCTGTTCAGTCAGCCACGAAAGAGGTCACAGCACATCCCCACTTACCCACAGCCCTTCACTCTGCTGCTACCACTTACAGCTGGACCCTTCCACCACCTGGCTGTATCCCCAGCACAAAGTGTTACCACACAAGCCTCTACTACCCAATCCCTACTTTTCAGTCTTTCCTGACAAAATTCAGTACTAGTTAATAAACATGTCCAAAATTGCTAGTTCTGTGCTACTCAGCATGCAGTGAAATATGTACCTGAACAATCCCAATGCTAAATGATTTGTCTGGACTTTTCATTTCCTCATAAGTAAGACTCTTCTATGAAATACAAGGCAAAATCCTTGAAATGCAATGCAGAAAGTAGAGACTGCACAGTCTATGGGGTTAGAAAATTTGCATTTTCTGTGGGAAAAACAATGTACAAGACATAGCTAATACATTACAGAATCTTGTATGTAACATAGTATTTAGTCATTAAGAGTACACACATTGAATACTAAGTACTTGAAACTGGAATGTCTCAACACATGTAATAGATTTGCTTTTTAACTCATATTTCCCTAACAAATAGTTACAGTCCTCCATAGATATTGAGGTGGAAGGTGAAGTAGGAGCACAAAGACACCAAAGAAAGAGATTAGCTGTTGGACAGCTTTATTATTTCTCTGCCACTATCCAGGAAGAAAGCCCCCAACACTAATATCTCTCAAAATACACTATCCTATTACAAAGTAACAGCTGTGATAACCTTGGTGTGCATAAAACCAGAAAATAATCAAATCACATATTCCAGATAATACAATAGCTGCTGAATAAAACAACTCACTTATTTACCTCTATCAGATAAGGGGAAAAAAAGGCAATTTTGCAACATTAGCAGAACTTTTTTGGGGAAGGGAGGATAGGGTGACACCTACAAGCCCAAAGACTAAACCTACTTTATTAATAAAGAACATTTAAACATAGGTGGAAATTTACATACCACTTTGCCAACACCGACAAAAATTAAGGAAGTGCTTTACTCTGAAAAGTTTACAGTCTGAATTCAGCAACATAATGCATGAAGGTTAATACTTCACAAAAGCAAGGAGAAGTGGCTAAGTGACAGGAAACAAGAGCTTGCTTTAAATGGCAAAGCATAAAAAGAAGAGGGGCAAGAAGGGCAGAAGTTGAACATTTTCTGTGGCTAAAAGCCATGTCAATTGGAACATGGAAATAGAAAAGAGCCTGAAGTTAGTGGAGTGGAATGAGGGACAATGGGATGGGGGAAGGAGGTCATTTTGTGGGTATTCCACTTAGAATGTAAAAAAACCATTTGGGGTCATTTAACTTGGCTCCCTACTCCTGGCAGTAGTAAGAGCCTCAGAATAGATGACGGTGGACACTCTCTGTAGTCCATTTTCTTTGTACTCCCTCAGAATCCACAGCCACTGGATTAGGGGTGCCAAAGGCTACATGCCTGACTTTTCTCTTTGTAGCTGTTTATAGACTTGTTGCTTATGAATTTGTTCAACCCACCTCTGAACATGCTGATACTATCTACCTCCACAACCTCCTGCAGAAGAGCTTCTGGAACCTCACTACCTACTGGGTAGAAGGACTTTAACTGTTCTAAAATGACCTTTTAACAGTTTCAGTGAATATGTGTTTCCAATATTATGGAATTTACATCTCTTGCTACAAAAACCAGATGTGCTCCTTTGGGAGGTTCAGATTCACAGGGCCTTCAACAAAATTAATTTGCAACTTCCTATCTTTAATCTATTTGATTGGGATTGACTGAGCAACTTGTTTCTCTCTCAATTTTCTGCCCTCTTCCTCCATTTCTCTGCTTGCTTTTCACTCCCTCCCTCTGCTTGCTATCACTTCCCCAGTTTTTTTCCCCCACTCCTCACACCTCACTGATGTGCTTCTAGGAGGACATGGCTAAAGAGTCACAAGTGATTCAAGCAGCAGTTCAAGGAGGTCTGCAAAGATACAGTGGGGCACCTGTTACACATATTCTTCAAGGTATAGTATGTTGTTCCCATGATAAGATCATATAAGTGCATTCACTTTATTACTAAATTAATATTTCATCTCCCAAGTGGGGGTGCAAAACAATCACCACAGCAAAACTAATGTTGCAGCTTGTATGCTTTACTGTTTCAAAGATCCATTCATGCCCAGGAAGAGGGTGGCCCACAGATGATCCTCCCCATCCATCAAGAGGAAGATGCCCTGTGTCTTCTGTTCCTTACAGTGCAAGGAGCAGAAAGTGGAGCTAAACTGCTGGACCAGAAAAAGCATCAGTCTTGTCTCTACTTCCACCTTTGCTGCAACTATTCCAGCAACCAGCAGAAAATCACCCCAGTCACCCTGATGGGCCACCTCTCTGCTGTCCCTTATAGTCTCTGTCAATGCCTTGTACAATCTTGCTGCCGTGAATGGTTTTATGTCCTTTTCCGTTCCTCATCTGCAACTCATTCATCTCCCAGTCTTACCAATCCCTGCAATCTGATTAACCTCACAAGAGGAGTGAGGGGATGGAAAAATTGGAAAGATGCTATTCAAAAGAAAACATTAAGATTTCACTGGAGATTTAAACCCTGGGATGCAGCTGAAAGACAAACAGCAGGGCAGCTGAAGGCCTGGCACTAGTTACATTCAAAACTTAGATCTCCTAGGTCACTCTTGTCACTACTGTACATCTTTCTGCCTGATTTCCTAGGTTACAAGGGTGCTGTTGAAATTCAATTTAAAGTAGGGAGGAAAGCATCGCCACAACTTTAATGCAATGGAGAACTCAGTGAGATTCATGATATTTTGAGACTTAGCATACCTATTTAAAGCCTTCAGTCTTTTCTCTCTCCCACAGTCACCCAAGTGTAAGGAGGCATAAATATTCTTTTACCAGAACTCAAAGCACTACAAGATACAATGAGAATCTCAAATTAAGAACTACCCCATCAAAAAGAAAGCTAGACAATTCTCGTTGGTAAATAACTTCAAAGGAAGACAGGGAGGACACTAACTATAAAGGCTTGTATGCATCACCTAATTTACCTCCTTTAAAAAGGTTACTAAGACTTATAGAAAACACTATACAGTATTACAACAATCTGATTGATCAGAAACTTCTGATAAAATGACCTTTGTGGTATACTACAGTATTGATCTAATTATTTTAAAATGGTATTATTACAACTGTGTACATTTTAGCCATCTTTCAAAATCACCTCCAGCAGCTAAACACTGCTTTAATGAAATAAACTGCACTTTCTCCACCATCTATAGGCCACTTCTCAGAGCTGCTACACTGGTTCAGAATATAAAATAACACACTGAAACTTTCTAGAAGTTGTCCACTTCAGACCTACAAACATATGAAACTCATGACAGTCAAAATTTAAATTAGCACCTTAAAACGTCAGTGAATATATTCAAACTGCGTCTAAAACCTTTGAGACAATTACCGTGGCAGTTTTCCTTGTAGAACAATCACTGTCTCAAATAAATCTGACAAAGTTCTTAGACTGTATCAGAAATAAGGATTTTTTTATCAATTCACCAATTGTGAAAAGACACTTTTGATTTCAGAATTAATGTTTGGGGGCCCTTTCACTCCTGTGTGCAACTCCTGCATAATCCTAGGCATCAAAAGAAAACACAGCAAGACCCCTCTCCTGATTTCTCCCAGTGAAACACTGAGATTAGCATGCTGGCCAAAATATTGCTCAGATACCCACAGCAGAAAAAGCATTACATATTAGCAGTCCACCTACTCCAGACAGCTTTACCCAATTTTGCCTTTACAATTCTCAGTACCAGATCAAAATCCTCTGTGCTTCCAGCAAGTCCAGCAGCTCCAGAGGGAGAGATGAGCAATCTTTTTAAACAGTCATTTACACAGATACAAAGTACAAAACACATCTACTAACATGCTTATCTGACTAGGTCCACACTCCCTTTTGACTCTAGAAGTTGAAGCTCCTAAAGGAATTGAGACCTAAATTCTACACTGATTCACAGAAACACAGAAGCAAAGAAATCTAACAGGTCTCTACATCATTAATCGTACAGCCTCTTTAATCCAATTACTTTGTATTTTCTCTTAAACAAATGAACTGCCAAAACTTGGCCTGGACCCAGTTCTCAAAACAGCTCAATTTCATCTTACCTGACCCATCTTTTCAGCTGTGTAACTATGGAAGAGGCTGGAGGGAGTGAGGAGATTCAAACACCATATCTGCCCCAAGCTACAGTCTGTGTGCCCCACTCCCCTTTTCTCCCCCAACTTCCTTCCCCCAGAGACCAGGTTAATAAAGAGCACTGCAAATTGGATATTGAAGTTAAGCATCCAGCTCTGCAACATCTCCTTGTAATGTCAATTAGCCCCTTACACACAGAAAATATGTATTAAATGCATGGTTGCAACCATTACGCTTTCCCCAAATGCCTTGGAATTTTAATTGCATGTTGCTGAAATTTGCAAATTGGCAAGAGAAACAAGAAAACCCCTCTGAATTCTTGAGCACACAGTGCTTATTTTGACAGTTGTAGTTTATTTATAGTACTTGACAATACATGTTCTTTCCTTGGTTTTGTAATATAATGAAGTGAGCATTTAGACCTCCACTGTTAAGCCTCAGAGGGAAAAATAAATATAAATTTATTTCATTCAAATAAATGTACAGATTGGCAAGATTTTACTTATAATGACTAAATTGTGTCATTAATTTAACTTAGTTTGAAGCACTATGTTTTGTGGAGAAAGCATAGCCCTTAACTTTGAGCATGGTATGTGTCTGCACAGGTGTGCAATCTCTTGACCCATTCACATAAAATGGTATCTTATTTTTTAGTACAATAAATGCTTCTGAAAAGGTGCTGCATGGAAGGCTGGGCTGTCATGTACAATTACAGAAGAGTGCAGGCAGAGGCTGCAGAAGTTTCACTATGCACAAACTCACTGATAACCTTAACCCGCCGATGTTGTGGCGCAGGTGAACTCCGTTTCCATCCCCAGCACAACCCCCTCCAACAGCGGGACCAGAGCCAACATCTGCCACACACAGTGACACCGGCTCTCAAAACCAACCCCTTCTTCAGAAACCACAAGGCTCTGGCAACCTGCTCTCATTGAAATCTTCAAACACAAACCCATCCTCTTCGATCCCCTAGACAAGCCAATTATCCATGGGTAATTCTGTCTTCATACAAAGAGGCAAGATAGATTCAAGCCCTAAAGTACAAACAGTGCACATACATTGTTTCCCATTTATGTCTATGAAGTATCATACACATACAATGTATGCTCCTTAAAACAAAACCAGACATATAAACTGCTGCTATACACATATCCAGTATAAAAATCTAGACAAGCAGCACTGGAATACAACTGAAAAACCAAACAAGACTGTGTAACCAAGAGAAAATATAAGAATTTGTCAGATAAAAAATACATGCAGCATCATAAACACAGTTGCACAGTGCCCTCCAAGGGAAGCAAAACTGAAAATCAGATAATAAAATTAAGTGGTATACAAGGGAGTATGCACAGAAGGGATTTCAATCCTCTTTGTTCTTAGCCATGATACAATTTCACAGCCGCTCTCAAGATTCATCGTTTCCATGTTTGGCATGCAAGAGCACAGAATGCAGTTCATTTGGGAATTACCGAGCCAGGACGTGTGAAGCAAAATCTACCACAGCATCAGCCAGCTCCTGCCACAGTGTCCAAACAGCCTGGCCATCAAAACATTTCTGACAGTTAAAATAAAAACAGAAGTGGCTTCAGAAAAGTTAATTCCTGTAATATTAACTAATCGATCCTCAGCAAAGAAACTGCTCCTGTGCAGCCTTTGTCTGAGTACATCGGGCAGAGGACTTTGCCTGCAGGAGCTGCTACTTCCACAGGCTTAAATTCAGCCAGTGTAGAAATGTATTATTTTTATGGTTTGCAAGCTAGACCATACACAGCTGCAGAGGATCTCTAAATTAGTTAATACACCATTTCAAAAGGAAGAGTTATTTCTCCAGGGATCATGTGCCAAACAAAGCAAGGAGGGAATGCTGAACCTCTGGTAGTTTATATGACAAAAGATATTTTTCAACTACATGCAGCACTAATTATGTAGGTCCTTCCTATCCTACATCTGGAAACTTCTCACAGAAAACACTCACATTTTCAATACAATACAAGGTGAAAAAAGAAAAAAAAAAAAAAAGACTTCTAAAACCACTTTTGTAAGCTGATAATTTCACCTTCCTTAAAGGTGATAATATTTTTTTTTTATTTCTACAAGGAAGCAAAAGCTTGCATTTTTGTCATTCTTGATCTAATAATATGACTGGGCATACTAAAGAAAAAAAGTCATAATGAAATCAAGCTTGTTACTTAGAAAATGTAAAGCCAGAAAGTTTATGTTATAGAACATGACTGTGCTCAGGAAGGGCTATTTCACACATGAAAATAACAAAACCAACACTGATATTAGAGCTTAACATTGACAATCCATCCTTAAATAATAAGCTCGATTTAAAAGCAAAAGCACTAAAAGCATTATTGGAGTTGAAAGTACTGAAAAAATACATTTGCAAAAAATTACAAGCACCATAAAAAACAAATGTAAGCAAGACAAATGCCAGACCTGCATGGTATGTAGATGAAATATATTAATTATAATATGAAGCTGTTGAGTTCAAAATTGCCTTTGAGCCACACATTTTATGCAGGCTTCTCTCAAGCCAAGAAATCTTAATTCCACACTGCAAAGTTTTGAAGACTATTAATATTCCATACATTATAATGGAGAGCACTTCTCCCCACCATCTTTACTGAGACACATATTTATTAAGTGCTGACAGTTAACTTTCACAAGACTCTCAAGGAGATCTGGTCCTTATTCTGCAAATTTATAAAAACTGGGCTGAAGGTGCCAAAAAATACAACTGTATTTTATTATTATTTAAACAACGAATTTGTGATAGCATTTTACTCTGAAGCAATGGAAAGCCCTGCAGGCAAATGCCTTCTTCAACAAAGGTTTGAAAATTATTTTTGTTTAAATAACAGCTGGTCTCGCCTATATGGACTTAAATGAGCCATGTGGAGACAAACTTGTTTCAGTTTGGCTAAGATAGATTAAAAAACATTAATTCTAGTTAATATCCATTTTGGTCCCTCTACACAGATGGGAAAAATAACATTGAATTACCATGCTTACATACAGTCAATACCAGACACCCAATAAAGCACAAATTCAAAGCCCTGCTCATAATGTGACTGATGCACACAGTTCCAGCAGAACAGCTCAGCTGCAAGTTAGCCTGAAACAAAAGAGATTTACATCCATTTCTCCACTTTGCCAGAGACTTCCTGTATGACCTTAGACAAGTCACTTGTTTTTTGTGTGCTGTAACTCCCCACTCCTAAAAATGGGGAAAACCACTTGTTCCATAACCTCACATCAATAAGCAGATCTACCATCAGGAGATGCTTAGATACAGAGGTTGAATAAATTACACAAAGTGAATAAAGAGTACTTAAAGCTTGAATTAACTTCTCTTAAAGCTTTGGACACTTCATCACAGAGACAGAAGGAAAGCTTCTGCACAACACTCATAAGTGTTACCATCAAACAAAAGTCAGGACTGCCTACATAGCAAGATAGAAGCATATTTTGACAAGTGCAGACCCAAAGCAAAGGCATGTCACCTCCTCTGTCACCAGCATATACTAAAGACCAAAAGTAAGACGTTTCTAGTTACCTTCTTTGAGCTCTAAAACAGGAGTTAAACTCTCTGATATAAAACAAAGTAGGAGATCACCAGATACACTCAGAAGATTTTAGACCCTTTAGGTCCGAACAGTCATTCTCCAGTTCATATTAGCCACTAACCACCTTTTGAACTTGAAAGCCATATTTAACTTTCATAATTCAGTATTAATATTGGGAGTCAAATCATCTTGCAGAAATTAAAGACCTCCAGAGCACTGGCCTACTGAAAATAATGAAGAGGACTAAAATCCATTCAGGAGTAGCTGCCAAACATACATTACACTAGGACACTTATGAGGACAGCATTGCTCCCAGCAGGAACCCATGAATTTGAGACATGTATTAAATATATCTTTTTAGAAAATATTTTCAAGTCCAAAAATCTATGTTTTGAATGAAGGCCAAACAGAGACTGTTTCCACGCACATATTCTGCACAACTAACTGCACTAGCTTGTGAAAATCAAAATCACAGCCTGAGGAAGGAGACACAAGTGCACAGGGAGTATGAGAAATGAACCAGCCAAAGACACCCAAGCCCAGGTAAACTTTTGGGGGACACAGGCAAGCTATGGAAAAACCAGAAGCAAGGAAAGTGCTGAGGAGAGAGGAAGTTCTGGAATAAGCTTCCCCTCATATTACCCACATATGTGTAAAAACCACACAGCTGCTCAATCACAGGGTGTTGAGTGTGCTTGGGGTTTGGGTTTTTTGGTTTTTGTTTTTTAAACAGATGATCTGTGGGTTACATACATGAAAATACAGACGCTAAAAGCTACAAAAATAAAAATGAAACATTTATTTTTAAGCTCTTTTGTTTGAAATGTCAAATGGCTGTCATTATTTGTAATTGCATCTTGTATGTCATATTTTATAAGAAGAAAAATACCTCATGTAAGATATGGTAAAACAGTTCTTACTAAAAATCATTCACAACCTGAACCTTTATCTTTCAATATGCAGAGCTGCTCTGGGATGTGTTAAATATCCTGAACTCCCATTACTGCAATAAGACTGAAAGAAGAACGGTATTTTGCAGCGAGGCCAAAAATTAAAGCACAGCCAACCATGAACTTATATCAAACACCAGACACAGAACAGGGAAAAATACAAACATGGTGGTGGAGGGTGTAAGAGCAGATGTCCAGAAAAAGAAAAAAGATTATGATGTTTCCAAAATAACACAGGATACAGTTTCGGACAAACATTTTCAAATGCAGCTTTGGCAACCCCTAAAATTGGCAGTACAACAGGTAGTACGTGGCATCATACATAATGCTCAGAACTTACACATTCAAAGATTAAACTTGCAGGAAAGAGTGAGATGCCTAAAAGGAGAGGCCTCTCCTCCAGTGACACCTGAAAAAAGTCTGTAGAGGCACAAAGGCAGCAGAGATATGAGGGGCAGGAGGTCAGAGGAAAGGTTAGAATAAGCAAAGTCATAAAGGCAGGAAATTGAAACTAAGTTCTCAAACTATGTATTTAATACCTCCTTCACAGCATGCCAGTATTGTTCATACGAAAGGAAAAAATATAAAGGAAAGCAGTGACACTGTTAGCAGGCTTCTTCCCAAGAACAAATTCTGGCAACCTTAAACATCATGCAGCAACCAGTCTCTCATTTGCTTAATCTCCTCACAGTCATAAATTGACTATTTCTAATTTTTTTTTTTCCACAAGAGGTGAACTTTCCCCACAACTGCAATAGCTGAAACTCATCTCACTGTTGTGGCAATTGGCACGTGCCTGCCTTTTTACAAACCAGCCACTACAGGGGCAAACTCCCAGTGCTTGACTGCACAACTGGAGCCTTGTTAGCCATAAGCAGAGCTGCTCTTCTTGGCTCTCAGCACCGTGTTTACACAAGTAGGATGACTTCACCCCAAGATGAGCAATACCAAAACTCCTTTGGTCACACATACACACACAACAAACCCCTCCACTCACGTTTCCCTACCTATCAACATATTAAAAGGCAGCAACAACTACACCAGTTTCATGCATTACTTGCAGGAGTTGCCACCCTTCACTGTCACTCATCTGGAAAGTCAAAAGGAATGCAGAATACTTTTAACTCCACTATGGACGAAGATTAATCATCATTATTTGTACTCCAAACTAATTTTTACCATTAGAAATATTTGTAAAGGCTGAAATAACACAGACTTGAAGCACATTATCTTCAATGGTCTATGTAATTAAAAAAGAAAAACCAAAACTATACTGTATTTTGACAAGCAGTCTGCTAGTTCATCTTTATCTGTGAATGAATCCAATTGAAACAAGGACAAAATAGGGTTCTAATATCATTTACACAAACCTTCAGAAGAAACACGTAATCTAACGTACTCATATACTATCACTTTGGATAGACTTGCAAAGCTCAGTCTGAAGTCCCAGCACCTTGACCATCCAGACACAGTTATTTAGAGAGCAAGTAAAAGTGCCTGAGATGTGCTTCTGTGTTTTTTTCCCATGAAAATCAGGTTAAAGTGGGAGGAGGAGGGAAAAGTATGTGGACTTCATCCTGACGCAGAGCTGGGATACACACGGGACAGACATCTCCAGCCCAAGAACTGGAAATTTTGTAATATTCAGGTAAGTCATTACTGTCCCTAAAACAGCACTGTCACAGCTAAAGATTTCAAAATGTATTGGTTATCATCCCAACAGCACAAAAATCTTCTTAGTATCTGATTAGATGTCACAAACAACATTCAATCTCTCCTTTAATTAATTATGGCACTGAAAGGGTGGCTCTGGACCTGTCAGGCTAACTCTTGTGCTAATGCCTCCCCACAGACTAACAGTGGCAAAAAGCTTCAATAAAAAGGTTCATGTACATTTGTGGGCGGAAACTCAATACTAAAAAGACCAATTTAAACAGTTATTTATAAGCATAATTTTCTCTGATTTCTGCCATTACCAACATCAAAAGACATCAAACCTCAGCTACAGCAAGAAGATGGGAACAGAGTTATGCATTGGCAACTACAGCAAACACAGACCAGACCAAAAGCCTCTTTCCTCTTGGATGAGCAAGTACAACCAAAGATGTTACACTACTACTGCCTCCTCTCCAAATGCAAAGAGGTTCAATGACACCATGTAATGAAACAAATCAACCTGCCAGAGGTTTAGAAAAAACCAGTATAAGTTTCTAAAACATACTTAAAAACAAGCTGCTTTACAAAGGGCAACAGAATATCCCTGCTTTCTGTTTCATCAGGTAAGATATATGCTCCAGTGGGGCACCCACTAAGTGACGAATTTGCACTTCACTTCCACTGTCAGCTGCTGTTCACAACAGAACGCTGAGCTAAAAACCTCAGAGCATTCTCTGCTTCCTTGGCAGGACTCTTATTTATATAAGATTAGTGCAGTCAGGCATTAGATTTATAAACCAAAACCAAAAACAAACAAGGAGAAAGTTTTCACACTCTTCTTTATAGACCAGTTTCTGAAACGTACACACGCAAAACAGTGTAACATATTGAAATGCAATTGTTAAAAAAGAAAAACTCCCAAAACAAACAGAAACCTGGTAAAAGCACGTACAATCTCTGCAGGTATCCCCACCTGGAAACTATTTAAAGTCAGGCAGGCATTCACAAAAGTACTGTTGGCCACCTAAACAGCCATTCCTCTGCTCCATCCAGAGCCTCTGAGGGCAGTTACAACACATGGGCAGGCTTCAGCCCCTCGCCTTCCCCCACCCTCCTCAGGTAAGGAATCAACACCAACCTGCAGTTGGGAGGTGGATCTAGGGTGATGTCAGCCAATTCCTTCTGAATCCTGTGGCAATAAAGCAAGAAGGAACAAAGGTAAGTCACTGAGTGGGATAGCAGTTAACACATTCTCCTTGCAGACATACTGTCACAGTGAGCTTGCCACAGTACCTAAGAGAGGCACTCTCAGCTGTGGCCTCCCACCAGTCCAAACCCCCTCAGCAGGACAGGCGACCTGCCCTGTTAAAGAGACAGGCAGAAAAGCAGACAGGCATTGTGCACTGAACCCAGACAGGTGCACCGCTCTGCGCTCCCACAAAGATGCCAATCACACAGTGGAAAAGACTGTCCTCTTTGCTCTGCCAACCAGCCTGTAAATGAGGGGAAACCTCTGCAAATGTGATGCACCAAGAGGAAACTGCAGTCTGAAAAGGAATTTTGTCCTACGGGATTGAGAGAAAGTCATTGCCAAATTGGCTCCCTCCTCTCTCCCCCAGCTCCTCATCACCATCCAGAGAAAAAAATCCACAGCCCTGAGGGAGTCAATAACTGCACCATTTTCAAGGACACTTTAAGGAAGGTGAATATCTATTTCCGATGCTCCTGCACTTCCTACCACCTTCAATTCTCCCTTCTCTTCACCCTCAGGAGCCACACAATCACCCCCATGTCCCCTCCCTAGGACTCCAGACACTCCCTCTCTCCACTGTGCTGAGGCAACACCCTGTCCTCCGAGCCCAGACTATTCTGGGCTTACGCTGCTTTTGCCACAAAACGCCCTACCAGCTATCATCCTCTTCCCTGGAGTCCCATTACTGTCACTCAGGCTTCCCTTCCAGATTTCCCCACCCAGCACTCAGCCTGCCTCCCTTCTCCTTTAAACCCAGCCAGCATCTCCTGCCACTTGTCACACACAAGAACCACAGCCTTTCCACAGGAGGCAGTTTAAAATCTTCTCCTTAAAACAGTGAAGGGCACAACAAGTAAACAGTGCATGCCACTATCTATGTCAGCTTGCCATGGAAACCTGCTGAGTGGAGATCTGGAATAACCAAACTGCCTAAATTTTACAAAGCCACAGAGAACTTACTCGCTACGACAGGGCATTTGCATAAAACCCCAGTCACTTTAGACACCTACTGATACAACCTCTCTGCTGCTTGGCAAAGCTGTTCAGTGAGATGGTTTATTATTCTTACTGAAGTACTGCAAGTTTGCTTGAAAACCTCCATTTGTCAGCTTAGCTCCCTGGAGCAGGATGGTGCTGAATTCAGGTGACACACAGAACAAATAAGAAAGGGTAACTTTTTTTTTTTTTTTAATTAGTAGCTGTAATTGACCCCGAGGGGTCAATTACAAAAGAGTCTGTCCAAGTGAAGAAAACTGACTGACATAGCTGTTCTGGAATTCCTATTCAATGCAGGTGTCTCTCCCTACACATTATTCTGGAATAAAAATTACTTTATTCTCAAAAAAAGCCCAAACCCACTCTGTGCTGTGAGCAAAGATTATTTTAGAGCAGAATGTCCACAAGTGGGCCTGCTGTGGATTATTTATTCCAGTTAGCATGCAACCATACACAGAAAATTCAATATAAGTGATGAACAGACAAAAATAACAGTAATGTATTTGTTGGTAAAGATCTGGGGCTATATTCCACCCCTCGCCCTGCAGTGCACTCCTCCAAAGCAAGCAAACTCAAAACTTCACAAACATTAATTAATCTCCAAATCAGTTCTGGAAAGAAAAAAAGATACTCTAGACTCCAACCCACAAGAGAGCGAAACAGATGTTGAAATGCAATGCCTTACTTGGGACCATATAGCTTCCAGTAGCAGAGAAAAAAATAAGGTCTAAATGTCAATCCTACACCATTTCCATAACAAATGCTAGTAATGAAAAAGGAAAAGAAAGCAGAAATAATTGAGGGTCAGAATAACAGCCCAGAAGAAGAAAAGCCAGGAAAATATTTGGAATAAGCAGGAAGAGGGACCAGAAAGCAGTGAAGTTGGGCAGATACTTACTGCAGCAAGGCATTGAAAAAAGTGAGACAATAGCAGCTTCACGTAGAAAGGTTGAACACAAGGGCTAGAGATGAGGAATGGGAGCAGCGGGGGAGCAGCACAAAATAAAATGAGGAAGAAGGGAAGATGCAACAAATCAGTGAGAAAACTGACTGCAGCCTCACCTCTTGGCACTGGTGGATAGCAGTTTAGAGTTTTTACTCATGCTGACTTTGCTTTCCTTCTTCTTAGGCGTGCTTGTCTCTTTCTCTGTCTGTTGGTTGGAGGATGAAGATGAGGAGGAGCTGGTGCTGGCCCTCGAATCGTCATCCGACATAGCGACCCCCCCACCACACACCCCAACCTGGAGAGGAGACACCATGGGGCGTGGGGAACAAACAGTGAACACAAACACACACAGAGAAAGGCTGCTGACAATCTCGCTCTGTGTTTGGGTCATGCTCCTTTTAAAGGATCCTCGTGTCTCCCTCTCCTCTCTAGGCCCTACAGCCATAGCAGGAGGAGCAGTGGCTTCCCCTGCACTAGTAACACCGAGGAGCAGGGGGAAAGGGACTAAAAGCTTCCACTCAGAAAGCAAGTGCGGAATGAGAGGAGACTGGAACGAGGACAACTGCGAGGATCAGGGAAGCTCAAAGCAATTCTTTCTAATCTCCCCCAAACTGCACACACAAGAGGAGCCATCACCACCCACCACTATCGAGCCTAGGGGTGTAGGAGATAAAAATGGAACAGCTTCGGTCCCTTGGGTTCCCGGGAGGCACGTGGGGGAGGCAGGAAGGGATGGGGCAGGGGGGGTGCCCGTCGCCAGTTCTAAAATGGAAGTGGGGCATCACTGGCAACACAGGGAAGATCCTGGCAGATGTGTGACCTGTGGTGGGGAAACCCCTGCCTGCTGGATAACCCCTGTCTGTGGGATCGGGTGTTGGAAGCCGTGAGGGGAGGCGGGCAGGAAGGGAGCAAACCAAAGGGAAGGGCTGAGCAGGGAGTGGGGTGCACTGGTGGCACCCACCGAGGCCCACCGCACCGAGGGGCATATCCCAGCGGAGGGGGAAGGGAGCAGAGGGGCTGTGCCGGGGGGGACGTGAGGAGAAGGAGGGCCAGGGCCTACGAGGGGCGAGAGCGGAGGGCCTGGGGAGGCCGGTGTCAGGGAGGGGGGCA
>VZRH01000997.1:2605387-2655770 GCA_013397555.1 Urocynchramus pylzowi | reverse complement strand
CTGGGCATCTCCGCTTCGCAGCGACCGCGGGGGGGAGCGGGGGCAGCCGAGGCTGGCTCCTCCTGAAGCCCGGGCTTCCCGTGTGACGCTGCCAGGCGCTGCCCGTTCCCGGGCTGCCAACATGGCCCCAGCGGCGGGCGCGGGTCCGGCGCCCCATTGCCCGCGGCGAGCGGCCGTGCCCCGCTGCTGCTCCCGTGGCACCCGGCGGCCTGCCCCCCGTGGGACTGCTGGTGTGAAGCTGCCCCCGGGAAGAGCCTGCCCCTTAGCTAGGGCGGGGGCTTGAGTGGGGATGATCCCCCAGGATCGGGTAGCGGGTGCCCGTGGCTTCTTTTGGGGTCAGCTGTCAGCCAGGCTGCCTGGGCATGCTGAGCCCTTCCTCCGTGGGACACCAGCTTCGCACTTTGTGACTCAACTCATGGATCTGCTCATGGCACTGATCTTTCACCATTTATATCCTGTAATCTTTGAGGCAGAGGTACCCCTAGACTGGACATCCTTGTTGGGACAGTCTTTTCCTCTGTCACTCTCTCCTCTGCTTCCTTGAACTTCTGCATCTGCTGTTTGTCACTCCTTACCCTGTCTCTTTCTCCTCCCACATCCATTTTCTGCACGCATCTCAGCAGCACCTCATTTCCGCTGGGCCAGTACCTACACTCCCCAAACTTGCTGCCTAGTCTCCTGTTTGAGCCGTGGAGTGTGCTCGATACGTACACTCAGTGACACTGCGAGTGTCACCCTGACAACAGAAGGAATTCCACTGCAGTGTTACGCTTAAATGGCCTTTGTGTGGGGGTTTTAATTTTGGGGCTTTTTTTTTTCTGCTAACCATGCTCTTCAGTCTTCATTACCTGTAGTACCATGTATTAGGCTTCAGTGAACTTTCTTCCAAAACCAGTTTGCTAGCAGAGACAGCCTGTCCAGTTTGACCTACGGGAATGGCGCTTGGGAAGCTATGGTCATCTTACCTTCTAGGAACTGTAGAGCTGTGGCATCTCCACTATTGACCATGGCCCTGGAGATATATTATAGATGTCGCAAAAACTGGCATTTAGATAAAGGTGGATGATCTGATTACTTCATGCCCCTCATTGACCAAATGGGGTCAGAATTCAGCTCCTGAAAACTGTGATGAGCTCCTCTGCCAGCATTTTCCTAGCTGACCCAGGGGGCTGTGGAGGATGGGGCTGGCAGTATGGTGTTATTTGTCAGCTGACAAATGCAGAAGATGTGAGGACACAGAGCAAAGTGACCAGGCTTAACAAATTTCACTGCTTATATCGAATAGTTCTTTTAAAACACAATCTCTTCATTTTCACAAAAAAAACAAAAACAAAAACAAAAACAAAACAAAAAAAAAACAAACAAAAAACCCAAAAAAACCACCCACAACAAAAACCAACCCAAAACAAAACAAAACAAAAAAAACCCAAAAAAACCCCAAACAAACAAACAAACAAAAAACCCCCAAACTACCCAAACAAAACCCTCCCCAAAAAACTCCAACCCTTTCCTGTTTTCACAGGAAACCTTCAGCGAAGTCAAGTGAGACAACTGATATTAGTAATGAAAGCGCTTTATTTCTGTAATAAGGGACAAGGAAAATGTAAATATTGCTACAAAATCACACAGGCACTTTTGCTATATTATGTTAATAATCTTGGTGGGGGGTTATCTGTAGATTAACCTTTTCTGTCGCACACAATCCTTGGTAACCCTGTTCAAAGTAATAATATGATAACCAGCAGCAGCGATTATTTACTTTGAAGCCTACCCAAAAAATGCTTTTGCTGAAAGCACCTACTAATGTCAGCGCTTGAGCAGCTGTTACAGTGGCAACTCCCATTTTATGACTCACCTCCTAGGTCACGGCTAGGATCAGCAATGGGCTGTTCTCCTGTGTTAGCCATGCCATACCCAGAGCACTGGCGAGAGAGGGAGCCAAGAAGCTGACTTCTATGCCCAGAAATGTTTTTGCAGCTTGCCCTTCTTCCATGCTTGGCCTCCCAGCTCTGCACGGTCATGGAAAAAAGGAAAGAGACTGTAGGACATGATTCTTTTTCCACCAAATGGAAGAACTACCTCCTCTAATCAATCTAATTCCTCCTTGGGAATTTTGACAAAATGCCACTGATTTGCTTCTATTTCTTTCCTGTAAAGTGTGTGCACGTTATTGGGTGAGCTTTCCTTCTTATCAGTGCTTCCTCTTCCTGTTTCCTTAGTTTTGTTTTCTTTTGTTTTTATTTTCTTGGCTAAGTTGTGCAAAGGACTTGCAGAGGAAAACTTACCCAGATTATTAATTTTCCCTGTGCCCCAAGCTTTTTTAATTGATGGCACTAGTTCAGTGCAGCAACTGAATAGGATTAGTCACTTTTCCCTCTGGATTGAGTTTGGAGGAGACTGAAAAGATAGATGACTGGAATCGAGTTGCCTTTGGGGTTTTGAGCTTAATTCACAACAGAAGGTAGCCAGTTCAAATTGCTCTGAGTCTTCTGCTAAAGGAAGGTGACTCAGATTAGTCCTTTTGTACCATCTCAGTTCCATATACCTTTTCAGCATTATTTGTAACTGGTCTGTTGGGGTCTGAGCCAAAGCATCTTATATTTCCAGCAATTCCAGCAAGTTCTGCATCAGACAGACTTTTTGTGGGGAGCAGAAAGAAATTATCTTTTCTTTGGCTCTCCTAATGTCAGCTTGCTGCTAAGGTGACAGTGGCAAAGCGAGAAACATGCTGATACCTCGCACAGTCCTGTGATGACACACTTTGTCCTTTCTGTGTGACCCTGTGATACAAAGTGAGGTGGCAAGGAAAAGTTACAATAAGCTCAGGACTTACGATACAACTATTTGAATAAAGCTAGACAGAAACTCTTCCAAAAGAGGAAGGAACTTCATTGAAATGAGACAAAACGTAACAGAGAAAATACAAGTGGCTTATGTATGTGACATAAGATAGTGAATTTACCCATTGGTTTCCTGTTACAACTGTCTTGCCATAACTTAATAAAGCTGTCCAACTTCCCTTGCAGTAATTTTCTCACACAATACAGCTCTTAGTCCTTAGAATTATATCTTTTTCAGTTCTTTACAGAAGAATGAAAGGGTCCACAAGCAGAGAAAGACTTGTTTCCTCTCCTTTTATTCCAGTACAAAAGAGGACTTAGTTGTGAAGGAAAAGTTAAGGTCTCATTGTCAGACTCTTGCTATTTACTACTTGGTTTTGGTTCTGTTTGAGGTGAGTCCTGGGACCTGAAGGCCTGTCTGGGAGACTGTCAGTGTGGACAGAAATACCAGAGATCTGTTGCATGTTTTTGCCGTGTTAAAGTCCTGGCTGAACCTCTATAGATTCCAAAAGCTTCAGCAGAGAAGTATAGCTGCCTGTAACTATACATGTCTTCTGCCTCTACTGTGCTCCTTTTGTGCATCTCCTATTATATGGTCTGGTTCGTTTTGGTAATTGAAAAACTGGAGATGCTTAGATCAATTCAATTTCACAGCCTCATAAGAAGTTTCACAAGATATATTTCCAGGGGATTCTGCCTCACTTCCAGGTGATAAGATTGAGTCTTAGAATTGCTTTACCTTGAAGATACAATGATTCACTGCTTTCTCAGTTTGCCCAATCTATAGCTATTACTTAGCAATCAAGACTGAGAGATATGTGTTGCTTCCCTTGTCTGTGTTTCTGGCATTGACTCCATATTTGTCATCTTCATTTTCCATCCTGTAAAAAAAGAGAATATTTATCTGGAATTAGACTAAAATTATAAATAGAGGTGCACATTGAGACTTCACTCAAAGCTGCTCATTAGACTTTTTTGTCACTTCCTTTTTTGTGCCTGATGGATTGATCTCCTTTTCTGCAGAATGCTGCCTCTCTGTACTTCCAGTGTTCTCTGTGCTTCCTTTGGGCTTTGCAGCAGCTGGCTCTGCTTTTCTTCATGGAATAATAAAATGCTTTAGTTGAAAGGCATCTTAAAGATCACCTAGTTTCAACTCCCCTGCCGTGGGCAGGGGCACCTTCCACTAGACCAGGTTGCTCAAAGCCCCATCTGGGTTCCCTGGATTGCTGTATTCCAGACTCTTTGACCTTTCTGTTCTGGCAGTGCATACTCCCCTAGTTCAGATGTTTTCCCTGTTTCTGCCTATTTTTCCATTTACAGGAACTGTTACTTTATTGATCATCATCAGCTTTCCATTTCTACATACCCTTTTTCCTTGGCAGCAGTACTCAGGTTCTGAAGAAACTCAAATAGTGGAGGGATTATACTAGACTAGGCAGTAAATGGACTATCATCAAACAGTGCTGCCACAGGAAAGATCCCAGGGTGATGGCATTCCTGTTGTCAAGTGCTCTTGAAGAGATGAAAGATGTGGGCCAACATGACCCAGACAAATGGACTTCTGGAAGTGATCAGGGTCAAACTGCATCAAATACTCTGCTTTTGCCTCTCTTCTCTTGCTAGCATGCAGTAAAGTAAAACTTGACATTTAAACTTGTGTTTGCTTTTTATTTGTCACCACTGAGTGGCCAATGGCAATGTCCACTGCTGGAGCAAATCCGTAGCTGACGTGTGGTTAGGTTATGACATGCCTGTGCTGGGATAACAGCAGGTGTAGCCCAGTAAAAGCCAGTCTAAAAGACTGGTTTGCCAGCACAGAGTGCACCTCCTGATGCTGCATTTGGTCTGTACAACTGTCTTGCCTGCACAGCTATCCAAGAGATCTTTTTCTGGCATAAGCTTAACTTTGGAGTGCTTCTGTCTTGAAAGAAAATAGTCAGATAGGAGAACTACTGTAGATGGCTTATTAATAGTGTAGGCTCACAGTTTATGCCTCTGCCTTTGATTTTATCACTTTGATAAAATCAGATGTGAAAGGCCAGTATTTATCATATGGTCACCAGAATGTTAGATTGACCATGGAATACATACCCTGGAAAATCACTCATTGTGGAGATGCAGATCTGCAATGAGACATATAAAATGTCAGTCAGTTGTACTGAATAGGCTGTTTAAGGACTCAGTAATAAGTGGACAAAGTAATTTTCCCAGTATTTGAGATAAAAGGGTTTCTTGCTTTACAAATAACATTTTTATTTTAAATAAAAAGGACCGACAGTCCTTTCTTCCTGCACCTTCAAACATTTCTCAGTGTCACAGTCTCTCTGGCTCAGATGGGTTAGTACAAGAAATTCTGCTTTGCTTGCTCATGCACTGAATTGGTAATATTCTGGTTTATTCTTTCTATTAAAAATGAGAGATTTCCCATCTGCTACAATTCTGTGGATTTCTAAATCCATGTGAGGAAAAAAAAATCTACATGTCCTAACTTCTTAGAAAATGTATTTAGTGAGGATTTCAATTGAGTCTTTCAACCTCTGGCTCCTCATCTAACAAAGGTTCTTCTCAACAGAGAAGGATCAGGAGAGGTGTTCAGGGCTCAGTAATTTCACTCTGTGGCTTGACTACAGTTCAAGACTTCAATGGTCTTCAACTGCAATTTTTCTCCCTAGGCCTTCTTATTATCAGAGCCTTGAAAAGGAAGCAATAGAATCACTCAGACTTTTACAGATCCCTGATGCTGTATTCTTGAGAAACCAGTGTATTGCAATTCTTTTTTTCTCTTTTTGTCTGACCAGTACATGAAAGCAAAGAATAGAGCATGCATCTGATTGTTAACCAGTACTTATATTTAACACCTGAATAGTATAGTTTTTTAATCTTTATTGAGTGATTAAGTATTCTTCATTTGCTATGTAAATAATTGAAACAAAAAGAGTAAGTTGTTAAAAACTCCCGCTTTAGAGAGCCCTTCATTTCAAAATTTCTTAGAAGTTATTGTGTATTTTTTTCTTTCTGATATAGACCATGGTAACTCATAGATTATGCCAAAGGTTATAGAAGTGTTCACAGCATGGACTAAAACTTCACACATAACACTTTTTCATTATTCCTTCTCTCAATCATGTTCATGGAAATTCCACACAGCATATTCAGCAATTGCTGACATAGAAGTATAAGCTTAGGAAACCTAAATATTTCTGAGTACCTGTAAAATACCTTTTTTGTTGTTGTTGAATAACCTTGTGCTGTTTTGTTCTGTTCCCATACCACCATAAAAGGTGTATTTGAAATGTGGCTTCTTGCTAAGTAAAGAACATCATGTCTATGATGTCATGTCTCATTTGTGGCCTGAAGGGCAGCTAGATATTTCAGACTTTATCCACACAGACACGTTTCACCCTTCACATCAATGCAACCATACAGATACAGTTAAACAAGCCTAACCCTAACTGTGAACTCCTGTCCCACCATAAAAATGCTGTCTCTGGTTCAATTAATAGCCTTTCCAGAGCAATGTAAGTCCAAATGGGAAAAAGGTTCACCTCTAGAGTGTTCACACAAGGTACTGTATCATTATATAACATTATATAATATAACAGCCTCTTTGGCTGCACAGACATGCTTTGGAGAACTTTATCCATGGTGTAATGAAGTTTCTTTGCCAATCTCTTCATTCAACATTTCTGTTGAATTAGAACTGGAGCAGGATGAGCTTCCTTTAATGCTGTGTTTGCAACTCTTTCTCAAAGAATTTATTGTGGCTTTTCTACCCCTCTGACTTTTTCCTTTCTTTCCCTCTCCCAATAGCCTGAAGCACTATCTTTCTCCATATTTGTATGACCATGATTCTCTGATTGTTTCTCACCTTTTCAATTTCTTCTTCCTTTATGCTTTACTTAACTCTTTGCAAGCGATTCCCTGAATTTTGGCCAGTACGTCCAGTCAGCCACATTTTTTTCTCCCATTGTCTCCAAGCATACAAAATGGTCAATTAGTTCCTTTCCCCCATTCCTTCCCTAGTAAATGCCACTACACGAGGTCCTTCTCCATATTTCCTGTTTCTTCCAGACTTGCAGGCTGTTCCTTGAAGGGCCTTGCAGCTGTCCATGGAAGCAGCTTTCTCTGGGTTGATCAGTAACACAGCAAATGCTCTGCAGCCTCTCAGGTCCAGGGAGGCCTGCAGTTTTGGAACCACCACTTCTTGCATCAGTTGATGCGATACAAATAGGAGCCCTCTGGACATGAATTTTTCATTCCTACAGCATAATTGGGCTTTAGGCATTACCACAATATGAACAGGCCATGATAACATAATTGCAGAATTTTAAGTCCTATTTCAAGGGGTTTAACGCCTTTATTTTTTTTTCTTTTTTTTTTTTTACCATACCCCAAGTTAGTAGATATTTTCATATAAATAAATCTGTTGTAGTAAGATGTCTCCCAGCCCAGAGACACGTGTCTGATAAGAATCCAATGCTGTGTATGCTTAGAACAAAGCAGAAGAACATGCCTTCTATAGAGAATACAATGTTTAAGATGTCACTGAAACTGCACAGCTCTGTGGCACTTTAGGTGGCAATTGTACCACACCCTGAAAGGGTTTGTTTTAAAAACTGAGGTTGAAAAAAATTACATAAAAGATACTGAACAACAGATGTCAAGAGTACTTCCTCTGCTAGGTATAGTCAGAAGGAGAGTTGCTCTTTGAAGATTTGCACATAAATTGTCGTGTCCTCAAAAATGAAATTTGCATTTCAGATCTCAGAATTTATGTATTGAAACTACAGGCAGTCTTTACAGCGTAGGCTGATATGAAAGGCATATTAATATGATTTTTTAAAAACAGCTAATAAGGAAATGGCGTATTACCATTTTTTCTAGGAATTTTTTGGCAAAGAACTTGGAGATTTTTCAAATAACAGAGACAAGACTAACACCTTTCCAATGCCACTTCTAAATTCTGCCATTATTTTTGCTTTCAACATCTGCTAGTCTCAGAAGATGCCCATTTAACTTTTGTCCATGCCATAGAAAGACGACATTCACCGTACTAAATATACAGTGTCACCCAGGATAAACAATGCAGTGCAATCATCTGCAACCTGAGAAACTGTGGGTTCATTTAAAACAACAGTATTTCACCAGTTTGCCTTTTATTCAAGTTCATCGAGCCTCATGTACTGAGTGATGAAGTCAACAAGATTATTTTCATTAGTTTAATATGTTTCAAATCAAGCCATTGGATAGGAGCAGATTTTTAGAAGCAACTCATTAGTGGAAATGCTGCTGCTTTCTGCAACTCGAAGATTGCCATTGGGGGAGTCCTTAACATCTGTGCTGTAGCTGTGTGTTTTGGATGTGTTACACAGGTATTGTGGGTTTCTTTAATTTCTCTGCCTTAATATCCATCCAGTTATGTTTTTTCCACTGCTGTGAAATATTATTTTCCTGTCTTCCAGTTTCTGTGCTATTGGCAGCCCTTCCTCTGGGCTTATCAAAAAAGCAAGAGCGGGGACAGTGTCACACTTGAATGATTTTTTATAAGGTTGGGATATACTGTGGGTTTCACAATAAGATAGCCTGGCCAATGGAGTTTGTATATAGAGATTTTTCAGTTTTGTTACAGCCATGGGATTAGGCACGATAGTAAAGGGAAAAAAACTGAAGAGAGGGGTTCTGACTTTGCCTTGGCATAACTCCATTGAGTTCAGCAGGCTTACTCCAGATTTACACTGGAATAAAGGGAGCTCAGAGTCAAGCCCAATAGATCAGTTTACAGTGCTTTTGGAGGCATCAATTTACTCAGTCACTTGGAAAATCTTACTCCCCTACTGCCAAAGATCTGGGACAATTCACAATTCTAATATATTTGTAGGTCTGCTCTGTGGTGTGTAGATGTGTTTGCTTAGTAGAATTAGGAATCTGTTAAGCAAATTTCATACAGCAAGCCCTTCCCTCTCTTATGCTCAAGGGCAAAATAGAAAATAAGATACATAGGGAATTTCCTACCCCTGTAGGAAGACAAAAAAATAATGAGTATTGCTGGCCTGTAGCAGACCTGGATGTAGCCTTCTAGCCACTGCTTGCTTACACAGCCCTCAGAAGCAAACACAGACACAGGTCTGAGTGCTCTTGTTCATGGGGAAAAGGATGCCAAGAGCCTGCTGTGAGGAGTCCTGTCCTGACTGATAGGATTTCTCCCACGCTGTACATCAGCTTTTCTCCCCTTCATTGGATGGACAGTATTTTCATTCATCTATTAAATTGCTTAATATACTACCCTTGGTCTGTAACTGAACAGGCTTAAGCAAACTTGGAGATGTGGGCAAAAAGGCTGTTTGATTCCTGTATCAGTGGCAGCTACATGAAGTAAGCTTATATATGTTGCTGTTTGGAGTTTTTCTGACAGATTAGGGTTTTTTTTTTTTTCCTTTGGTCCTCCCCAAGGTGTGAATTACTACTTGGCAAAAAGTATCTGGACACTGGAATGTGTCATTTGGTGCCCTAAATGTTTATGTCCAAACCCCTGCCACTGATGACACAATGTGCTGCAAGAACAAAAGTCTGTTGGCTGGAGTCTGAACTGGTTTCCTAATTCACACCTGTGCATTGGCAGACAAGCAGCCATCAATCACAGACTCTTGCATGTCCTGGGTACGCTGTTATGGGCAGGGCTGGAAGCATTTCTGAGTGCTGAGGGGAGGGACTGGGTAAGAAAAAACAACAGAAGAAAAGTAAGAAAGCAAAGGTAATAGATTTATAGGAAACAGGGCTGTGAAGCAGATCAGGAGGCTGAATTGACAATACTGGTGTAATTCCTGACAGACGAGATTAAAAGTAATCTCTTTGAAATGCATTGTGGCCACAGAGCCACAGATAAAATTTGTTAGAAACAAATGACTCTCCACATCTGCTAAATCTTAAAGCACCTTCCCAGAGTGCTAGACAGGAGTTTGAGATGCTGTACAAAAGTTGCTATATCTTGTTTTACTTGAGTATGTATAAAGTGTCTGTATAAAATATTTATCTACAAGATGGAATAGTATAGGTGTGCATGATTTTTTGTAATACTCTGATGAGAAATGGAATTTTCCTAGACTAAGGCTTGTGTAGCATGCTTGGAATTGGGCTCATAACCAGCTTGTACATCTTTCAGGTTTATGGATAGATTTTGTGTTTAAGAAGTAGAAGTAAATAAAAGCAGATAAAAAGAATGTGACTACTATGCAGCTAAATCATCTTTAGGAAGGTATCAAGGCCAGGTCTCCTCATTAGTTTCTTTCTTCATTAGTACTGGAAGAACAAAGAACAGCATTTACCCTACATTCTAAAGATTAATTGAAGTGGGGGATGGAGCTGTGAAATTGAATTAGTAAATTATTAACCAATTTCTAAGTAATAAGAAATAATCTATTACAGAGGCTATCCCTCCATCTAGAGATTTGTCTTAAGCATTTGTCTTTGGGAGAGACAGAAGGAATAAAGGAATACAGACTAGAGACAATCCGTCAAGTCAACTATTGGAACATGAATAATGAAGACCTTTGAACTTGGCAAATCTTCCAGATCTCTCTCCCTTAACTGTGACTTACAGATTATTTCAGGGTTGCTGCTTAATACAATTTTTTTTCTCTTTTTAATTTTGCCCCATCCCCCCCGACCCCCATTATTAAAAATGTTCCTGTTATAATCTCAGCATCTGACAGCCAAAGCAACAGTTAACAAGGCCCAAATCTGGCAGTGTGTCAGGTCAGGAACTCCCTCCAGCCTGCAAATACAACTCCACCCACTCACATTTTCAGAAGAGGAGCCTGGTGCCAAGGCAACACTGGCAAGGTGGTGACTGGGGAAGTGGAGGTTCTGGCTTCTTTGATTTCTGAAGCTGCCTATGAACAACCGCCTTCTTTCTTCCCTTTTGAGTCAAACCTCACTTTGATGGCTGGAAGGTTTCCTCATTGCCTGCTTCTAAGATTAAAACTCTGATTTACTTTTAGAAACCAAAATAAGTAACATTAGTGTCCAACTGAAACCAGCAAACTTGCCTTGTGTAAAGTTCTGACTAAAAGGAAGGGTCTGGCTCTCACTAAGAATACTTCTCATTAGCCTTGTGGTTTAAAGGTGTTTTGAAGCAGCTCAGGGGGTGAGAATTGAATCTGTCCATCCCTCCTGGCTCCTGGCATAAGGGATGTGCTTCCATCATGTGTGAAAATATTGGGAAGGAGGAGGGGAAAAGGCTTATGGGATACTCACAGGCATCTTCACCCACAGCAACTGCCCAATGGAGGTTACGGCTGTTCTAAATTCACCTGGTCCCCTGGTTTGGGAAGGGCTACAGCCTTTATACCAGGTGTAAAGCTCTGTTCCTCTCTGCCTGTATGATGGTCTTCTTCTGCCCTGCTTCACAGATGCACCTCTCAGCTCACAGCTGCAGCCCACAATACAGTCTCTGCCCAGAAGTACAGATGTGTTTTGTCCCAAGGTCTAACTGTGCTCCACAGTTTATAGGGCCCTATGAATGGCCTTGATGGATTTTAGAGATGGGAGTGGGGAGGCCAGAAGTTGGATTTTTTGGAAAACATCTAGCCAGTGGTACCTGAGCTGTGCCAGATTTTCCTGGCTGGGCTGCAAACTGTGCAAACACACATTACTGTCTCCCAGACTTTTGCTTATGCTTTCCTGCAAGCCCACAAAGGAAGTACTGCATTCTTTACTCCCACCTCTAGTGTTAAATGAATAGCTGCTTGACTTGTTGTACTCTATGCAGATTTTTAATGAATCACTTCAGTTCCAGGGGTGAGCCTCTCTCCCCAGCCTGCTTCCCTGTATGTCAACACCCCTGTGTCCTCCCCACACTAGTCCAATGGCTGAGACCGTCTTCCATTCATTTCCAGGGCCTGCCAGGAGTGGGAAGTTGCAAAGGGACACAGGTGAAATTGTCCTGTGCCTGGGGTTTATTTTCACCTCAAATGGTGCTCCTCTTTTTCCTTATTAGCCTACAGCTCTCAGCTCATATTCAAGAGGGGTCTGAATGCAATTTCTCCCTTACTCCCCCCCACCCACCAATGATTCTTGGCTCTGGTTTGTAAACAAGAGAACAGCTACACACCTCAAGTATCTGGTTCACAGTTTCTTCAGAATATACCCTACCTCTGAAAAAGTGAGAGGAAGCTCTTGGACTTGTTCTGTTGAGCTTCACTGTGTGCTTGGGCTCTAAACCACATCAGACCCAAGGGTAGATCCACAGTGATTGCCTGTTGTCTGGCAACACTGACTGGTGATGATTTCTCAGCACAGCTTTCGCTTGGAAAACTTAATTCCTTCTTAAAATGCTCTCACAACACTCTGTGCGAAGATGAGCTTCAGCAGCATCCACAGCAGATGCACTTCTGGATCTGGCTCTCCCATCCCTCACGCCTCTTGCAAAGTTCTGCTCTTCTTCCTGCTGTACAAAGACACACTGCATCTAGAATGGATAGATGGGGAGAGCCTGCACAAAATTTTTCTGGCTACAGTGCATGTGGTGCTCTCTCTCAACACTCGTCTGCATTCACTCTTCCTCTGTGACTCAGGGGCAGGCTTACAGTCTGAAAAATGCTGTTTTCTCCTTCTTATATCCCAAGCCCTTTGAGTTAAACCATGACAAAGGAAGATACAGAGATTGCAAAGGAACAAGGGATTTTCTTGTAATTTCAGCATTTATTTCCTTCTTAAAGATGCAGTTGTATAAAATAAGTGATGTCCTGGCAAAGGCTATTGTTATGCTGTGCCAGACAATTTTATCATCCTAGCCCATGAAGGCTCTAGTGTACAGCATAAAGCTGCTTTGCTTGCCAACATGCCAGGTTTTTTTCAGTGCCAGACCTCGCTTGGCGGCTCCAAGGAGTTTTCCTTCAAAATTAGCCTCTCTTCAGCATCCTTCTGCCCCGCCGCAGGTACCACGGGTGCGGAGCCGGAGCCGCCCCGAGCAGAGCCGGGCGGGACGGCAGCGTCTCGGCGACAGGAGGGGGAGCTCGCAGCGCGCCGGCTTTAATCGGCGAATTAAATTAGCAACGCTGCAAAATCACCACTGCGGCTGAGATGTCCATAGGGCCTTTCTCCACACCTCCTCCCCCACCCCCCACAAAAACAATCAGGAAAAAAAAGGGAATAGTGGCGGTTTCTTTTGGGGTTCAGGTTAGGATGGAGAATTAAACTAAATTCAAGGGGAGGTGAGAGGCAATGCAGCTGCCGGGAAGTGATGGAGAGGGTGGATCTTAATATATATTTAAGGTGCTAGCAGTGATGAGTAAGATGCTCCCAGCAGTCAATAACACCTCTCCTCAGGCAGACTGGGACAGGTTCACAGCTGGCATGGGCTCCTCAGTTCAGCTGAGCAATCAAGGGTTGTGCTCACTTACACTAGCACTGAACTTAGTTGTGTATGTGCTAGGGGACCTGTGAGGAGAGCAAAACCCATGCCAGTGGAAAAGTCTTTGTTTCCAGAAAAGCATGAGCTACCAGTCTCAACATAAAATCAAAAGACTCATCAAGCTCTCCTCTGGAGTATGAATTCAAGAAAGGGGTACTCAAGTCTGTGCTGTTACATGGAGTAATAGGGGCAGAATTTGGGTTCATGCACAAACTTCCTAACACACCTTTTGGCCTGACCCCAGGCTCAGCCCAAGTTAACATCAAGCTTCTCAAAGCTAGGATGCTTTCCTGAAAAATTCCTCTCAAACTTGGGTGTACCACAGTTTGCTTCTTTTGCTTTTGTTGTTTTCACTCTTTTCTCTGAGAAGTCAACTGAAGGCAGAATCTGGGAAAAATTCCTAACTTGTCAAAGCACCTTCCTGAAGACATTTCTCCCCAGGAATGCAGAGGAAATTGCAGCTTTCAGAATGCATTTGTCCGGACAAACCCACCATCAGTTGTTGTGGATCTAAGCCACAAGGAATACTTGTGTTGGTTTCTCAGCAGCAGTGAGAGCAGGTTTTCATGGTGGCAGGACCAAGCCCTCCCTGCCCTCGTGCACAGCCTGCTGGGGCAGTACTGCAAGTGAGCTCATCTCATCTCTAAAGTGTGTAGTAGTTTTCCTGGTGCAGGCAGCCCTGCAGAAAGTTAATCTCCTAATATTGTAGTGATAAATTGGAGAGAGATTTCTTTTATGCCACCCCTAAGTGCCTACATAGTTCTTCTGTATAAAATCCATGAAAATTCCCGAAGTTGATATCTGGCAATCTCTCATGAGATAGCTTTTTAAGGTAAAATATCCCCCTCCTTATCTGTAAGCTCATGACCCTCATTATTAGTGCAAGCTGAGCCTATGACTAGTCAAAAAGAGCTTACCTCTTGACCTAGAGAGATCAAAATATACAGTGCCAAATTAAATAATTTCCTGATGAGCTCTCACAGATAGAAGGTTGCATCTTCCCTTGCTGTGGAAAAGGAGCAGGCTCTCTGCAGGCACAGAAAGCTTTCTACAGATACAGCCCTGTGATACATTTAAACAGAATGAACCTCATTCTTAAACCCATCTAAAAATGTTAGTAGAATCATGAACACTGACCTTAAAATGAAAAATGATTTGCAACCTTTGCAGAGGTGTCTTTATCATAGTGCCATATTTTAAAGTATTTTATCCACTCAGCTACACAATCTTACCATTCATTTGCCATTGTCATTTTACCTACAAAAGAGTTCACTTAATATCCCCCAAAGCAAGAGAAATGTAACGAGTATTACAAGAGGAAAATCATTACTAGTATATTATATAGAAAGGCTGTAAAGTTCAAACAGAGGGAGTTGTGTGTGCTCACCACGATTCATGCAAATTACACTTAATAGTTTAACGCTGCATTAAATTTTGCCTCCTGAATAAAAATGCTTCTTTAGTTATTTTTCTAATAATCTATGTAACTTTGGGGAACTAATTAAGGCAAACCATTTCCAATGAGCCTGTTTAGCTGCCTGTATCAAGTGGCCTGATTTTTAAAAGTGCTGACTACTCAAGCTATAGTAAATATTTTGCATCCCTTACTACCTGGTAATTTTTATGTGGTCAGTATAAATTTAGGAGCCCTATGTCAGCTACCTATTTGATACTTGTGATTTAATTATTTACCTGTAAGACCACAGCTCCCAGTAAGAAAATTAAATCTAAGAAACCTTTTTAGTAAGCTTATTTCTCCCTTCCTTTCCCCCCTTCAGCTCTAGGAAACTATGCCTACCTATAAGATTTTCAATGTAAAGGTGTTTCTGTAGCTGCAGGAAAATGCTGATATTGCTTCTTGATTGCAAGAGGAGCATGTGACACATAATTAATCCACATATGGACAAGGATGTCTTCCAAGACTAGAAATGGAAAACTAATCAAGAGCACATATGACACAATGGATCCAACACACATGCTTCCCTAGGACTTCTTGGCTGCTTCACATCTGGCTGGCTTGGAGTGCAGGCAGAGCAGCACATGACTGCCTGCCTGCTTTCATGGAGATGATTGCTGGTCTGAAGCCTGGCTTTGCCTACAAGGCTTCAGTTTCATCAGCTCAGTGAGTGCTATGGCGTGGTTTATCTTGCCTGGACTTGGGTTTTGAATGCATTCTTTTGCTTCCAGTGAGCTAACACTATCCAAAATGAATGTTTTTAATCCTGAGCCTTTGACTTGGGGTATATACAGGTTTTGTACTGATGTAACTAACACAAATGCTAGCATGGTTTTTAAAACTTTTTAACTTTTTTGTAAATCCAGGGATGTATTCAGAGAAGAAAATCCCTGCTGGCATCTGACTTGAGAACAGCATATGGAGACCTTATTTTGACTACTGACACAGATACTGAATTCTCATTGACTTTAGCAGAGGATCTGCTTTGGAAAGGATGGAGGTGTCATGTTTTATATCACTGTGTTGGCTACTGGAAGCAGCTGTGCTTTCCAGTCACAGGGAGAATCACTGAGGTCTCAAACAGGATGCTGAGGTTCCCATGGCTGAGCACCTCTGGAAAGGTTTAAATTTGGTTTCCCAGGAACTTATATCTTTCCTCAAAATGTAGATGAACAGGAAGACAAACTAATTCTTCATTCCTGGATGCCATATGTTATATAAAGATTTACAGAGCTGTTTGTAGCAAGTGCTTTGGCTCTGCTGTTTACTGCTTCAATGAGAGACCAAGTAAGATTTTTATATTCCTCTCCCATAATATTTAATGAGCAATATTTATGCTTATGTCAGAGATATGCTTTGAGCCATGATTATTGTCTGCAATTTTGCACTCTAATATGATGTCCAACTTCAATACTCACTGTTATGAGACACCATTATGAGTCAGTGGTCCTTGTCGTCTGATCTCACAGAACATAGAGAGTGGTTATGGTTTAGGAGGCTGAAAAGATCTGTAAATGTGAGTAGTAAATTATGAAACTGTTGAATTTTTGTATCCTGAATCTGAAGAGCAGCCAACCAAAGCAATATACCTACAATAAATACATACACACACATAAAAATGCACACGTGCACACACACGCAGAAACAGTACAGGTATGGAGGCAAAAATTCAACCCTGTACATGTGTCCTGAGTCAAATATACTAAAATAAATCTCAACCACATTGTCTCAAAAGCATCCCATGAATAGAAAGGTGCTCAGACATGTTTGACCCTGCTAGCAGGGTACCATGCTTCATCTGTTCTGGAATAGCTCATTTGAAGTCTCTGACTCATCAGTCATCCTGCCTCCCTTGTACAACGGGCCAAGGGGATGGGCACAATCTCCCATCTCATGGGAGGCTATTTGTTTGGCCTTTTACTGAAGGCAGGAGTCTGAGCTCTGTTTCTGAGAGAGAGAGATGACACAAGGCTAATTCAAAGAAAACATGAGGGACAAGACCTTGGTGTGGCCAAAACACTGTAAATGTATCAAAGTGGAAATTTGCATCACCTCAAGACAAGGACTGATGTACTTTGAAACCTGAGAGCCTTAATGAAACAGGGCATAGTTTCTCTTTAAATATCTGTTATCTGTTGTCTGTTACAGGCCAGATTCAATCAGCACTTCAAAATGCAACTGATAGGCAATGATTGAAAAAGTACTTCAGGCTTTCCTCAAATATTCATCTTAGTAGAACTGTGTTCAAGGTACAAAACTTTCATTGATGTCTTTGCACAAAGGCTTTTAATCCTTCTCATGGAAAGATGGAAGGAAAGGAAAGCAGAGAGCGAACAACACTCATGCACAGGTTCGTGAGAGGGGGAGGGAGGGGATTTAATGTCAAGGAAATTGTCAAATTCGGAAAAAAACTATCAAAAAGGGCTTTCACAGTAGCTCTCTTGGGGAGAACAGTTTTTCAAGCAAGTTCTCTTGGGGCTGAATCACACAATTCATTAGAGACAATTGGTGGGTAAAATAGTAGCAATGATCTTTGAAAAAGAAAGGTCCAATTTCCACTTCCCATTTTGTCATAAGCTGTCAGGAAGTGTTACACAGTGCTATTGAACAGCTGTTGCTGTTCTTCTTAAAGATGGGTGATGTAATGCTGGTAGAGAGCCTTGCTTTCAGGAGATGTGTGAAATGGGATGGAAATACCTCTGACCCCCACCCCATAATGCTGTGAAATCTTAATTGCCCTGTTGTTTTTCTGAATTCAAGAAATTCCATTTTGTTCCCTGGGGCATTCCTGGGTTGGATTTTAGTATTTTTTCTTGCAGGGTTCTGTCACCAGCAACTGCCACTTTGAATGGTTCCAGGTCTGGGTGAGGAGGCAGTGGAGAAACAGGAAAGAGGATGGTGGGAGAGAAGATGACGGTCATTCAACTAATCAAAGCAGGTTTTTTTAATAGCTAGTCCTAGATACTACTTCAGCATACTTTTGTTTGACTGCTATCAGGCAACAGTTTTCTAGTGACATCTACACTCTGTTAGGAGATTTGGAAAGGAATTAAGACTGCACTTTGAACAGGGTCTCCCTAGCTCTCGTTGACATCCTCCTGATTGACACCAGCATGGATGAGAAGAGAACCAGTCCTTAGGGCTTATAAAAGTCCCCACCTTACTAAACTAGTATTTTTCACGTAATTAAAGCTGGCAGACTGTTGGAGCTACCTCAGAGAGAACTGAATCAGTACCCAGTCACTTTGGTCCACGTTCCTGCTGCTCTTCAGGCAGCCAAATGACAGTGAGATGGAGGAGCTGTGATGGATGTGTTGCAAAAAGCACTGGAGTGCAAGAAGATGGGGGAAGAGGCAAGCAATCCCCTGCTTCAAAGCACCACCCACCAAAGACATCTAACTCAGTGGTGCAGCTGAGGCTGTCAGCCCACATCTGATGGAGATGGTTTGGATGGCTCCACTGAGTTGTTCAGTGCTCACTCCACTACATAAGCCCAGCTGATGCTGTGAGGCCTGTACACCTGTGTCATCACCAGTGCTGTCAACCCACTGCTGAAGGGTCCCAGCCAGCAGAACGGGCTGGGATAGCTCGGGGTATCCCACCTGCAGCAGCTCTGGAATGGCTTTTGTTGCCAGGCATCACTGGGCACACGAGGGGCGAGTGTCCCACTGGAGATGGATCTTGGTGGAAACTGCAGTGGACAGCCTTGTTTAACAGACTCTGCATCTCCTGGGTTTGTGTGCAGAGAAGACATTTTTATGCCTGCATGCAGATAGTAGGTGTTACTTTGCAGGAGTTTATATTTTAAGGTCTCAGTCATTGGTTTATATGAACTGCCAATTCAGATGCTCCTTTCATCATGCAGCTGCAGAGGAGCTACTTTTGGGACACCTTTACTGCTGATCCAGTCCAGCAGCAGACTGTGCAAGCCGAGACTCTTAAGAAGAAAGAGCTCACTCCCACTGCCACTGAAGACAACGTTGATTTTCACAGTGTAAAGGATCAAATGCCAGTGGGAAGAGCCAAGAATTTTCAGGCTTCTTAGAGGAATATTATAAACAAAGCAGAGTAAAAGCAAAGGTGTATAAAATGCCTTGACAGTGCCTTTTAAGAAAGTTGCCATGTGTTATGTTAGCCAAGTCTTTATTCTTTTCTACATAATGTTGTGTGCTAAAGTTCTCAAAGCTGCTGGCAATACTCAGTGGAATAATTTTAGAGCAACCTTAATAGAATGAGCAGAATAAATGATTGTTCAAATATATTGTAGCAAGATAGCTTTTTAATAGAACAAGTTATTCAAAACACTGATGGCTAGGGCTTGTGAATGGAAAAAATCTCCCCTGTGTTTAATTACCCCAGCCTGTCTTTATTTCCTTTGTGTAATTCTAAACACTGTTCGCTTGTGCTGGAAGTAGTCCAGTTGGAAAGTTGGTATTTGTTCAACAATGCGTCCTGTTCACAGGCTGGAGATCCAAACTGGATGGCTACAGCCAACCATCCTATCTGACCTCCCACATAATGTAGGTTATGCCATTCCACCCCACAAAACCTGCAGTGGGAGGAATTACTCTTCGCCGCTATTCTGGATTCAGGAAATAATTCCTATTTAGAGCAGTACTTAAGCACACACTTAACTTTAATGATATGCTTAATTCCCATTTAAATATGCAGTGAAGTGCAACTTTTGAGTTTGCACCCTTGTGAGCAAACATTATGGGGTCCAGTAACTTGGTCATACTGAAAAGTGTACTTCATGTTTCCCAGAGCAAAGTTAAATCTGAAGAGTTCATTCAGAAAAGTCAGACGGCTCGCTGATGTGACCTCCAGAGAGGTCAGTTTCCTTTGGGGATTTTCAGGCCTGTGGAGCTGCAGTGGTGCTGCCATTTGCAGTATGAAGCTGCTCAGGAACTGTAAGTGGTATCCCTTTCCATTTCACTGCGTAGAGAGGATATATGAATCAATAATATTTCATTAATTCAGTAACAACCTCTGTTAAACCTCTCAAAAGACAAGAAAGAAGAGAAGCTGATTTTGTCTTAATTTCCAAGGTTTTTTTCACTTGCTTGGGGAATGGAGAAAATCTCTGCTGCACCATAAAACCCTACCTAATTGAGCTCTTAGATTAATGTTTAAACTTCATTTGCAAGTCCATTACCAAATCTAATCAGTTACAAAGGTACCATTAAGGAAAGAATTTTTTTTTCAAATCCACTCTAATTCACATTTCCCCTCACAACTGTCCAAGGCACTGGCAGTGGCTGCAAGTGCTGTTATAGATATTGTACTTATACCAGGAGGGAAAAAGAAACTACAGAATACTTTCAGTGGAGATAATAATATACAAAATTACATGAAGTTCATATGCTGGTGTGAGCCAAAAAGGGATTGGTTAAATCTTGAACCTACTGAAGAAGAGCAATACTCATGTTCAGCCTCTTTTAAAGTGACGATACCACCTTTGAGAAGGTGTTAGATTGATTGCACCGAAGACTTTTCCCTAGATCTATTACCTGCAAGAGATGTGCAGCATTATCCACAGCTTCTTCCTGTGAAATGAAATCCTGGCACAGCTCAGAAGTTTCAGGTCTGCTTAATTTTCAATGCTCATATAGTCCTCAGCCTTGTTGCTGATAAATGCTCCTCCGTGTTCAAAGTGAAATGTTCCTTTTGAGCTGCACATTAGAACAGGACCACCAACTTCTCAGTACTTGGGATAGCAGACAATACAAATGCTAACACAAGGCTGACCTGACCAAAGCTGAATGGGTGACTTCAAGCCAAAGACTGCCTCTCCCATTACCTAATCCCTGAGACATCCAGACTCCCATCCTCATGAGCACTTAAAAAAAAAAAAAAAAGAAAATCCAGACTTTATTTTTATAACTGTTCTCAGAAGATAAACAAAGCTGAAATGAAGATCAAGAAACAAGCAGAATGAGCAGTATGATATTATACAGACACCACTACTTTCAGGCAAATCAAAATTTTGCTGTTGTGTCTGTGTAATTGGGGAAAGCTCTGCCTACCCAGGGTGGTCAACCCGAGCTTTGGAAGGCAGGGCTGTTTAGAGGTAGTTGCTAATAGTCAGGGGTTTAGTGACCTCTTCTAAATCTCCTGATGCATATATTCATTTCCTAATCCCTATGCACTCTTTGCAGCCTGCTTACCCCATCAGCCTATCAATTTCTACAGAAAGCAGTGATTTGGGAAGGAGTTTTGCAGGGTGCTGAGAAGAAAGTAACCCTATTGCTACGATAAAGATAATATTTGTGCTGTGCTGGCTTGTCCTTTAAAACAAGGATATCTTCTGCTGGTCAAAAGTTCTCTGATTATGGACAAGAGAGGCCTTTCCACCAGGCTTTTTGGCTTAAGAAGCACATAGCATAAAACTGAGGAAACTCTAAGGTCTCTCCCATGTTGTATCACCGGCCTGCTGTGTGCCCTTCAGCTTCTCTCTTAGCATCAATTCTCTGGTTCCACAAAACCAGGAATGATAATTGTTGTATTAGCACTTACCTTTGTAGAACACTTGGAGATCTGTGGATAAAAAAAGCACTGTGTAAGTACTTCTGCAATGAAATGCTGCTGCCTTTCTGTCTCCGTGTGCAGAAAAGAACAGGAGCAAAGAACAAAAAGAGAAACAGGTTAGAATGATTAATAAATATTCAGCCTACAATGGCCTCTCTCCCCAGATAAATGTAGTAGTGACAATGAATGCAGAGGAGGAGAGGGGCCAGCACATGGCAGAAATGAAAGTGTAGACAATGTACAGTATTATATCCACAGATCCTTGTCTCCATGGACTTCAGTCACCGCTGTGTGCTTGAAGCTGGTCAGAAGAATCCCCAGCAGAGGTATCTGACTACATGCCCTTAACATAGGATCACTCTGCCTGCTTCAAACATGAATTAAAAGGAGGGAGGAAGAGCCCCAGGGTTCAACGTCAACAAGATCTAAACTACTTGACATTCTCGTTCTGAAATGCCAGCTCTTAAATTATCAAGGCCTTTTTTCTTTCTTTTTTTTTTTTCCCCCCAAGAGCTCTGTATTTCCCCATGTAACAGTGTGCAAACATTTTATCAGCAAATACCAAAGGGGTGGGGTGTGTGTGTGTGTGTGTGAAAAATCGGCTATCTAGAACTGATAAAGCAATTTGGCACAGACACAGCAGCTACCACTTTTAAATGGCCGTGGGCTTTCCGAGGTTTAACGAGTTGCAGGGATAAAATTCTGGGGACTGACTGCTCTGAGGGTGACCGGGAAGCTGTGCTCGCTCACCCCGTGGCATTCCTGCTTGCTCCACTGCCCGTGTTACTGGGACTGTGCCCTCATGAAAGGGGTTTTGCTGCCCTGAGTACAGCAACAGCCCGTGACACTGTGCTAACAGCATGCTTGGGACCATTACTTAAGTGATAATCTCACTGCTCCTTTGTTTTATGAGGCAATAATCTGATTCCCATGTGCATAAAATGAGGCCAAAGGGTAAATAGTTTGTTATAATGAGGGAACAACATTAAGACTGATGAAAACTAGAGGTCAGTGTTATTATTTCTGTTATGACACCCATTCATTTAATAATCCTTCTGTTCACATCCTAACAGCAGGGATCCATGTCCTGGCTTTTCAAGGCAGTATCTGTCCCCTAATAAAGGCAGATATTATCCTGCTGTCTCTCGTATCTAACTCAGCTCGCTCTCGATGTGGTTCCTCATTACAATCACATCTGAGAGACTCCCAACACGGCTGTGTGGTGAAGGACTACTGCAGAAGGACCAGAGACACTAAAGCGACATTATCTGCATGGCCTCGAGGTATCAGCGGCAGGCTAGGGGACTCATCACAGCTCTTCTGTTTCACAATGAGCTTCCCACTTAGAGGATTCTCCTTCTTTTCTGCAGCATCTTCCCCTTCCCCCAAGGTATCGACTGTCCACTGACAGTTTACCATTCCCAGCTGGGAAAGTATTCCCAGAATGTGTTAGTACATCAGTGAAGCATTTCTAGATAATCTTTTTTTTTCTTTTCTTTTCTTTTCTTTTCTTTTCTTTTCTTTTCTTTTCTTTTCTTTTCTTTTCTTTTCTTTTCTTTTCTTTTCTTTTCTTTTCTTTTCTTTTCTTTTCTTTTCTTTTCTCTTCATTTTTTCTTTTTTTTTTTTTCTTTTTTTTTTTTTTTTTTTTTTTTTTTTTTTTTTTTTTTTTTTTTTTGGGGAGAATAGTAGCATAGTTGGTCTATTTAGAATAGTAGATCTGAACATAGCAATATTACTGGGTGTTCTTAATCACAGAATAAAATAAGTAGTGTCGGGCTTTCTGAATGGGAAAAGTTTCCATGTGTATGAAATTTATGTAATGGCATGTATAATTTTGTAAACCATCTAAATATATAAAATATTTTTATATAGACACTTATTATAATATACAATCCACAAGTATCCTGGATCCACCCATCTTATTCTCTTGTTNATTATTATTATTATTATTACTTATGATGCTGTGCTGGCTAGCAGAGGCAATATACTGGAGTAATGTACATGGAACAGTATGTACATTTTTTTTTTTTCCACATCAGCTGTGGGCAAGAATATTATTATAAAAACAGATGGGTGACAGAAAATGCCAGTAGATTAATAGGAGCCTTATTGCATGTTTTCTAATTCATTTAATGTACAGTATTTGGTATTAATGCCACTTACACACAAAAAAAAAAATCTTACTGATGTTAACAGTGAGAAAATTTGACTTACAGTTCCAGTGAAATCAGCAGAAGTAGAGTTGGCTCTAATGGTCTAGATCCAAGATTTTTACTTTGCTTAAACACTTTTTTTTCAGGTTCTACTAAAGGCCAAGTTTTCAAGAGGTTTGATGAAACACAGACAGGTAAGAGCGACAAAAAAATAATTTTAGAAAAGGACATTTTTATTATTGAAGCTAAACAAAAGCAATTGGGATGAATTCCATTCAGGTCTTCTGGAATATTGTCACTTGCTTTTGGGGAAAATAGAAAAGTTGAAAGCCAAAATTATTTGGTACTGGTATGGTGAAACTGATGGAAGTCAACAGTTTCCTAGTTGTGGAAAAGATACTGTATCTACAGAATAATCTAAATCTTGGCAAAATATATCTTGCTGGGTGGCTTATTAAAAAAAAAAAAAAATTCCTACAGAGTGCAGAGTTTGAGCCAATGTAAATGGGCATCCCTGGTGTGCATCCAGATCTGTGCCAAAGTAGCTGAAGTCCATTCTATTGAACAGATGTGGATACCAGACAACTGCATAATGACTGACTGAATGTCAGGGAATCTGATAAAACTTCTACTCAAAAAACTCAGTGGAAACTCCCTTTAATTTCAGTGGTCTTTGGACTGGGCATAGTATTAACTATTTGTCACAGATAATAATGGGAATCCCCAGATTATTTGTTTAATTTACTAAGCAAATGAAGACATTTGTTTAAGCAAAAATTGAAAGCATAAATTTTGGGTTAAGAAAATAAAGAAAATCTGTCTTCCAACCCTGTTGATAGGAAAGAACTTAGCAATGGAAATTCTCACCCCCCCAAAAGAAATTAATTTCTTGTCCTCTAATATTATTACTAGAGAGTAAAGTTATAACTGAAGTAACAATCTTCTGGATGTTAGAAGCATCCTCCACTCTTCCCTAGATGCCAAAAGCACCAGTTCATCCTTTCCCAGTTGACAATATCCTGTAGTACCAGAATCCACTTCTATAATTTACTGATGCACAGAACTTAAGGTAAAAAGGGATCGTTAGATATTTGGCATAGCCTCCTGTGCATCACAGACCATTAAATTCCTTGCAGTTATGTCTGTAATGAAGCTAATAATTTGCATTTGGCAAAGGCACAGCCTGATTTGAAGATGCCATGAGACAGAGAATGACTTGCTCCTTTGGTCATGTGCTCCAATGGTTGATCACCTTCACTACAAAAACAAACAAACAAGCAAACAAACAAACAAACCCCTTACTTATTTGATTGAAGTTGCCTGGCCATTAGTCCTTACTACAATCTTCTCCACTAGGCTGGGGAAAAATTCTATTTTCTGCCTGCAACAAAGGTATTTTGTACTATAATTCAGTGCCTTCAATATGGTTTACAACAAGCTAAAGCACTAAGCCCTTGCATTTCTTGCTGCAAAGATTTCTCTCCTTTCGGATTTGTTTCAAATACCCTTTAAACCCGAGGACACCAAAACCAGATGTTGTACTCCAATATAATTTGCCCCAGTGTTCTACCCAGAAAATCACTTCCTTAGTCCTACACAGTAATCATCAGTTTAGAAGTCTCAGAGTAAGACTGCTCATGTTTTATCACACAATTGCCTTTGGAGTCCATGCTGAATTGCTTTTCTGCTATAATCACTTTCAGATCCATTCTTCTACAGGATGAAGTCTATAACTTTGGCTTGATTCCATACTGCTAAATGAATTGCTTTGCATTTCACTGCATAAACCCACATTCTGTCAGAATGATGCAGGTTTGCTAAGCCCTTGGTCAGTTTGTATGAGTGGTCTGTACTAATAATTGTCTTTATGTCATCTGCAAATTTTATTGGCAGTAATTTTATATTCATTTCCAGGGTATTAATTTAGAGACGTTGAATGCCCTTGATCCTAATGTTGATGCTTACCTGATAGAAGCCCCTCAATACCATTTCATACAGTTATTCTTACTTTTTGAACTCTTAGTAGTGTGTTTCCCAGTCCAATGTAGGCTAGCTCTGTGGAAATGATATAATGTTAAATTTAAACAAAATGGCATGAAGCATTATGTCAAACATATCAGCTGGTAAAAATAACTACATAGCTATAACACGTTCAGTTTGCTTGACCTTTTTTCCACAACATCTGCTGATTGGTGATTATTATATATTGGCCTTCCAATTCATTATTAATTGAGCCTTGTAACATAATTTTCTTTTTTTCCCCCCTGTGAATGAAACCAGCCCAACCAGTCTGTACATCATGTGGTGACCCTGGAACCTTGGGGTGACATCTGCTGATGACCAACACAACAGCTGTGCAATTTATTGTCTGGTGCATATGCTAACCTAACACAGGGCAAAGCTCATATATAAAATATATTCATAAAACTTCTGTGAAAGCCAGCTTTGTAGCAATTGAACTCACAGGTGCTCCTGAAGATCAGGCATGGCTCACCATATAATACTAGAGGACACAAGGTGTTGTTACAAACTTCTGGGGAGCCAGCCAGGACTGTGGCTGGTGTGGTCTTGAGATTGCCAGCAAAGGCCCAAGCTGCAAAACTGGGACAGAGTGTCCTGCATCTCAGCAGGACCCCTTCCAGCACCTGAAACAGGCAGGACCAAGGGAGCATTCAGGTAGCTCTCTCTTCCCAATGACAAGAAGTTTTCTGCAGCTCCTCTCAGTATATGTTTGGGAGTTTTTTTTCTGCCTCTGTACTGCTTGACACAGATGTGTATTAAGTACTTGCTGGCACTTCTCACAAGGGCTATGTGATGTTTGCTCTCTCTCTCACATTCATCCCAAAAATAAATGACACCGAAAATTAGCATTAAAAAGAACAAGGTGCCTGAAGATATTAATGCCTTTATTAAACTGTATACTCATCACAAGACATATGAGCAGTACTCATAGGCAACCAATGGTATCTTTTGTCCTGTCCTATCTACAAGTCATTAAATTTCTCAGTCTCAATTTCCCCAATTTGTGCATCCCCAATAAGCAGCCATTAGCACCTGGTGTATTTTTATTCTGTGCTTGAGAACAAAAAAATAGTGATAAAAATAGAAAATCCCCACTAGGAAGCAAACACTAATGCTATTTAGTATTCTGAATAAAATCAGAACTTGTTGGAACCCTACAAGTATAAGATAGCTGATGTGCCAAGAGTACATCATGAGCTTCCCTGAGCTCAGTCAACGTTTTCCTGATTTAGCTGGATAGAGCAAAGCTTGCCTTTTTTCCCTTATTACTTGTATTTATTCAACATGAGTAGCCAATTAAAATTGCCTGGATCAGGATTTGGATCATTTGTTTGCAGTGCCACTGGGGCAGCAGCCCTAACATGAAATTAGGCCTGAAGTATAACGGTAGGAGCTCACCAAAAAGGTGCACATGGAACACCTCCTGGGGACACGTGTGATAGCAGGACTGTTGCAAAATACTACATGTAGCTCCAGAGATGAAGGAAAAGAGAGCCCAGTGGTTCAGTGCAGGGGATTAGGAAACCATGTGTCTGATGATAAAGGTACTGTGCCTGGGTTTGTTTCTCCATTTCTCTTGTTTGCATTAGGCAACACAGCTTTTTGTACTTTTAAAGAAAATAGAAGCAGCAATATGGTACTGCAAGGTCAGCTGCAGTCATATATGTTATCCATGTTTATCTGGAAACAATGGAACAACAATCTCTTTCCTCATACCAGCTCTTCCCTGCCTTCTTCTGTAAAAATGGCTTGCACATGAGGAGCTGAGAGTGGGTTTATTTTTCTTCTCCTCCGTGCAATTCTTAATGACTTGTGCAGCTTTATGCCTTGAAGAGAAGCTCCTGCAAAGTTGGTCCATTCCCACCAGCAGTTCTGAAGGCAATGGAGGTGCCACTGTGGGAAGCACCATCCCTGCACCTTCTGCAGGTTTTAAAGGAGATGTTGGACCAACAGTTCAGAAGGCAGAGAAATGAGTGGTGATGGCCTTCTCCAGTTCTTCTGTGACTTGTCCAACTCTCACAGCAAGGACAGCAGCAGGAACATCTACCAGGCAAGATGTGGGCTAGATCTATCTAGTGTTGGTCCTAATAAAGGCTGTCTCCAAACAGCACAGATGCCCTCGTACCTCTCTTTCTCTGTGGAAATCAATTCTTTGCAACAGATTAAAAAAAAGTTTTAAGGCAGGTTAATCACCCTCCTTTGATGGGTGGTACATGGAGCCTTGCAGGAGTGAGAGCTGCAGCTCCTGCTTCTGCATCTGTCCCCAGAGGTGAGGCAGGCAGCAGGTGCTGGTGCTGCTGGTGTGGGCAGCCCATGGTTTCTGTAGGTGTGCAGCCTGTGCAGGGACTGCTGCCACAAATTCTTTTCATGGGAGGGACAGGAAATGGTGTTTCTGTAGTGCAGCGGAAAGCACACCATTCAGAGCTGTCAGGGTTTCATCTTCTCACAAATAAGACCTTTGTTTAGAAATGTGGCTTTGTAGTTCTGTGAGAACCGGTACAGTTTCACTTCCAGGAAAATATTAATGATTAACCATAAATAAGTAAAGAAGGATGAGACCTTTGTGGTGTCTGCTGAGAGATAGCAGTCATTTTGTCATAGCTGACAAAAATCCCAAACCTCTGGCCTGTGAACACTTAGTTCAAACTTCCACTTACCCAAAATCAAAGCACATGTCACATTGTTACTCTCCAAATTTATCCACAAAATTTCTTCCCTCCCTCAGCAGATAACTCTGGGGTTTCTTACCATGAACCTCCCCTGCCCCCTGCAGCAGATCAAAGGGTAAGGACTCAGATTTGCCCAGATTCAGTGAAACTGGACTGCAAAGTTTACTAATTTTTCCAAGGTAGGAATTAGTATCTGTTCTTCCTCCTTATTCCTCCTCCATCAGCACCAGCTGCTACAATGTATATTGCCCTATAAAACACTTTTTGTTGGATCCTGGTGCCCTCAGGTGCCCTCCTCCTCCCCCGTCCTCCCAGAAGAACACCTGTGAGAGGCAGATGGTACAGCTAATCCAAAATATATTTCTTGAGTCCATGTAGAGATGCTGCCAAGCTGCTGATTTTTTGGCACCTTGCCTTGTGGCATCCATGGCTGGTGAGAGACGCAGATGCTGCCTGAAAATAGCTGAAGAGGAAATTCTCCCAGTGTCTCTGGAGGTCCAGGAAAGGCGGCTGCTGCTGCTGCAGGCTTCGTGGGCAGATGTCCCACTGGAGCCCTTGCTGGGAATGCCTTGTGAGCAGAGCTTCTTCTCTCATGTCTTAATCATCCCTTCCTCCAGCTCCACTTCAGTGGGCTCCATGGACACTGCCTTCCTTCTCCCACTGAATGGTGAGAGGCCATTTCTGGCTGGACATGGCCTGGCAGAAGAAGGAAATGTGTTTGCATAAAGCAGGGAGCTGTTGTTGGGAGCTGCTGTTTCTGCCTGCAGACTTTGTGTCCATGCACATTCAGAGACTCCAGCAACAGGCATCTCTGTTAATTTTTCTTCAAAAAGATGAGCAGTGGCACATATTTATGTCTGCCAGGGGTAAATAATGCTCACCCTCTTAACTACTGAGCTTTGTCAGAGTGGTTGCACAGGTAAAAGAGGGCAACTCCTCAGCAGCCAGCACCCCCAGCCCTCTGAGCTGCAGTGACAGGGTCCCTGGCACAAACCACCACCAGTTGTGGTTCAGCTCCCTCCTGACAGGAAAAGTGCTTTTCCAACATGTGGTTGTGCCTGGAAGTAGCCTGGTTCCCACATGAAGAAATGAACCCTGTGGTAGGATTCATGCTCAGGCACAGCCACAGTACTCCCCCTGACATTCAGATATTCACCAGGGCCTATCACAACTGAAGCTGGAGGCCAGCAGTCATCAGGAAAAGGAGCTGAGACCAGTGCACCAGCACATAAGGCCAATAAAAAATATCAAAGAGTCAAGATACTGTGCTCTTCCTATTATGAGGGGCTTCAGGGAAGCACAAGTCCTTGCACTATCTGGCTGGTTCTGAAAGGCACATTCCTATTGCCCAGGATCTTCCAAATGCTTTGTGGACAGGAAGGAGAGCACAGCCTAGCCTGAAGGGGATAATGGTCACTGGCAGACTAACAGCAAGGAAAAAGAACAATTAAGATGAAAAAGGCATGTCAGTATTGGAAAGTGTGTGGTTTGGCCCAGTATATTTTGAGAAACTGGAAGAAAATTATAATTTTCTTTTCACTATTTATTCTTCACAAGTTCTATAGCCTTAAGACCTGTAACTCAGGGTCTAAGCTCCTTCATTTCCAGCATTCAATTATTTTATGCACATTTTGCAGAAAAATACCTCTTGCTCCTTGCTCCTTGCCCCCTCCTCCTCCTTCTCCAAAACCAGAGCACTACACCCAGCTCCTTAAAAACACAGGGGTACCTAACCCCACTGGGATCAAATAGGCTTAACCTGATTTAGGTCCCTAAATACCTTTGAGGATCTAGGCATTATTCAGCTCATTTAATGAGCTCCTGTAGTCAAAATGCACAAACAAGATCTTAAAGCCATTGGCTCTCAGACCCAGTCCAGAACAGGCTCTCCAAACCCAGACACCAAGGCAAAGGGTCAGAGAAAGTCTCAAAAAGTAGTACTGAGATGGATGCAGGTATCCCACTGCCAAAGCAGAGACACTGTATCTGCACTGCATGGTGCAGTAATGATGAACAAAGAGCAGTATCTGCAGCAGACCTGCTTTCTGCATTCCCTGTAAGGCAGCCCCTCCTGCTTCTGTCTTCAGAAGGAGCCTGATTTCTTGCTGAAGAGCAGGTGATCCAGAGGCAGGAAGGCACCATGGAGAATTTCACCACTGAATGGAAAAGAAGTTCCTTCTTAAAAATAATAATGCTATTCTCATTACCACAGAGCTTGCACACTAAATCCACTCCACTACAGAATATAACTCAGCCAGGTACTCTATGAACAGAAAAAAAAACCCAAAAAAACCCAAAAAAACACCAACCTAAAAAGAGGAAAAAAGTTGCCTTTTTGGCTGGAGAAGTTTAAAAGAAGAAGAATAGATGGTGCTATAAGCAACAAGAGGCAGTATTGCTGCTGCTGCTGCAGCAGCTCAAACATAAAGAAGTCTGGGCTGTGGGGTTTGGTAAAGTGTGATAAGAAGAGACAGGGAGAGATTTTAGTAGGAAACAAGATTACTTTTTCGGCAGTTTATAGGCAGCCTGTGGGTATGAAAATGTAGATGATGAGGGCCAAATAGTGCTAAGTTATGAACTGTGGCAGTGCCAACCCCAAGGCTCAGTGAGGACTCTGCTCTCCTGAGCAGATGGCAGCTGAGCACGAGGGCACAGACATGCATGGCAGCACCCAGCCTCTCCAGGAAGCCACTTATCTGCTGCCTTGCTCAGGAGGTCTGACACAACCATACACACATGATTCATGCTTGGGTTGCTTTGTTGAAATGCAAACAGGTGTTATAAAAATATGAGCTAGTCCTCTATGCCTTTCACAGAGGATATTGGCTTTGATCATATAAGAAATCAAAATTTTATATTATTTTATATTATTCAACACTTCACTGCCTCTGGATTGGCTGACGGGTCTCAGGAGCCTTTTCTAACAGTCATATCAGGCTGGGAAACCATGGGCCCATGACTTAAAATAGCCCTGCACCATGATAACAATTTTCACTGTGATTTCATCTAGGAAAAGCTTTTTCTCGGTATTATTACATAGAAGGGTACACTGATACTAAGTTATGTGTGTGACCTTGGAAAATGAAGAGGTAATTTAACAACATCTAATGCAGGAGTTGATTTCCACAATAATCAAGACAGGTGATAGTAACAGTTCATAGTAATAGTTATCCATGGTGAGTCAAACTCCTGGATTTACTTTCTCAGAGAAGTGTTGATTGACCTGGAGACATGAACAGAAGCAAAGAATTAGCTCCACAGCTGGCAGAGATGTCTGGTGCTTCTCTGTGTCCCTCAGGCAGGACTGGGGTGTAGAAGCTGTTTTATAAGGATTGCAGCATCTCATGAGGCACCAGAGAGCCCTTCTATCTAACCACAGCATGACCCTTCAGCCTTGCCTGCTGCACCTGAAGATGCTTCCCTTTAACCCAGCACAGGGCACAGCTCACCTCTGCTGGTTCATCAGGCAGCAATGGCCCTTGATACTGTAGCAGCATCTGCAGGATGCATTAAAAGGGGCAGAGGGAGCTGGGGTAACCACGGCTTGAGTGATGGCAGTTCTCAGAGGAGCTGACACTTCTGTTTTATTCAAGTTGCCAGGCCTAGGGCTGTGCTGGGTTTTGGCAGCAGGCCTCCTTCAAGGCAGCTGTTTTAGAAATCCTTGCATATTTCATAGATTGCTCCCCATTTAAGTCCAGTGCCCACTCCAGCCCTTCTCTTGCTTTAAGTGATGTGAGAATGCTCAGACCAACAGATCTGGAAAAGAGTAACTGGCAGCAAGCACCTTTCCCTGGGCACTTGTGGAAGTGTCACTACACCTGCCTGAACTCCAGGCTACTGCTCTATGTAAAAGACCTACTAATTTTGAGGCTTCTAGCCCAACCCTCAGCCCCTCTGACACAGCAGCTTGGATGAGAACCACCTGTTCCTTCAGATGCAGCCAAATCCTGCTGGACAGCCTGATCTCCTGCTTGCTGGGTTGGCAGGAGTTCTCGAGTTAGGAAGGTGCCTGAAGACCTGTTTGGCACTTCCACAAATTATGTGAAGTATTGGTGCAGGAGCAATGCTGAACTCTTGAAATCAAGGAGAGCTGAGGACTAAGCCTGAAGAGACATCTTTAGAGTACATATATCTTAAAAACACGTCCCGTCTGCATTTTCAGGAAAATATCCTCCTTTCAAGATCATCCTCCATGGTTTCTTTTTCATTCTAGAAGTGCTCAGGGTGTTAGGTAAATGTCACAGCACTTCCAGTGAAAAGAGGCATTAGTGCAAATCATAATCAGGCCTGAGGATTCAAATTCTCCCTCCAGGTACATCACTGTGACCCTGGCTCCAAGGGGGGGCACTGCTCCAAGCATAAAATGGGGAGTTCTCTGAGGTCAAGATGAATTAGAAATTCAACTCAAGCCCCGCACAGCTGCACTGTAACCAGTATGGGAATCCCTAAGTACATATTCACCTTTAAGGTTAGCTTTCACTATAATTAATTTCCTTTTATAATCTCCATTTCATGTGGACCAGCATCAGATTCTGAGCTGATGTAGATCAGCAGTGATCCATTGCCACTAAGTGAGTGGCATTATTTTATAGCTGTTGAGGGGATGGCCCCTGGCTATTAATTTTGCCTTTTCCCCCTCTCTTGACAGGAATAATCTCTTTTAGAATTTGAGACTAAATAAAAAATCACTCCTTGGATAGCTGAATCCTGTAATTCCCTGCTGGCCTCCACTTCTGCTTGCTGCCAGTGGAAATGAAGAGCACTGAGCACCTGGCAGGATCAGGCCCTCGGGTGGCTCAGTGGCTGTGCCAGCCCTCTAATTCTGGGGTAATGATAATAATGGGGCTTGCACCAAGTGTTGACACATATTTATTAATTGCAAGGTGCGGCTGGCTCTGCACTTTGCTAAGACAAACACTTGCAGAACAATGTGCACAGAGGATGCTGGAAGCCATCCAGCCATGTGTCAGCAGCAGCTGAGAGGGGAGGAAATTGCTAACTGTCCCACACAAGGAGGCAGGGAGCTCAAAATCTGTGTGGAGATGGAAGGATCTCCTTTCCTCGGGTTCGGTTTTCCTTTTGGAGAAACCTTTCCTGTTCCACCACAAAGCCCCTGACCTTGCCGTGGCCCCAGCAGCTTGTGACACAAGACCAGGATGACACAATTGGAGCCAGGCTTTGTGCCAGGGCTGGCAGTGATTTAGTGGTGTTCCTAGAGAGCAGGGGGAGGAAGGCCCTGGCCCACAAGCTCAAGGTTATTTGAGCAGAGGTAAGGTAGGAATCACGTGAATCCCGGAGCAGTAGAAAGGGAAGGGAGCTCGCCTGCCTGTCTGTGGAGTGGCTTATCCTACAGAGATAAACTGCTACATGCTCAAGGGAGAAAACAGCAATGAGACTAGGACAGAGAAAAGCTTTCATTCTTACTTTTAGTACTAAAATAATAAGTAACAAGTGACTACACTGAATTTATTTACTGCCCTGTAAATGGGGCCCAGTGACTCACTCCTTTTAGTGCTTTCCTTTATCAGTGATGGAGTTGCTCTCTCTTGTGAGCAACTACTTTCCCTCCTTTTCCTTCAGCCTGAGGATTTACATAGAGCAAAACCAGATAAGCAAAGACAGTGCAAGACAGCTCACTAAGTTTATACCTCAGCTTTGGTTGAGTTATGCCTGGCAAAACTGCAGCTAGATTGAATGTGTCTGTGGGCTCTTCCTCACTATGCTTGCTTTCCCACACAGCTGAGAGCACTTTGAATCTGTGCTTACTCATGTCACTTAGAGCAATTTTCAAAGTCCACTTAACTTATCTGCCCTGTCATTGCTGTGACCAGCCTGGCACTAATCCGGATGCTCAAGAAATATCAGCCAGTTACTCACAGTCGTCTGAATCAGCGAAGAGGAGAAACTTCCTTTCTCATTTTAAGTAGTTTCTATATGTCTAGAGACGTGTTACAGAAACAGAAACTATACCTGATAAAGTGCCAGCATTAATCCATTTGATGTATTTAAGTGCGGCTGTTTAACAGCAACATATCAAGTTAATGTGATACTGATGGAATACGAAATGGCATCAGAGGGTTTCAAAAGATTTCTTATCACAAGGAAAAAAAATGGATTTTGACTTCCCATTTCATTTCTCAGTGAATGAGAACACCTTTGCTATTTACATTATTTACTGTTTACCGTAGTAGAGTCACTGCTGAAAATCAAAGTGATTTGCAGAGCCCTGCCAGTTCTTTTTATATCTCCTTTGCTGACTCAATAAACATCTGACACTCCAGTATTGTAACTAAGTGTACTGATTCTGCCCTCATTGAAAACATCTTTCTAAGAGAAAGGAATTGTTCTTCTTCTGCTTAAAAATGTGATTTGTCTGGCAAAGCATTTGTAAAAGCTTTTTCCCCCCAATGTTGCTGTGGCAATTGTAAGCAGTTAGGCAACTACAGTAACTTGAGAAGCTGGTGAAATCTTCTGATATGCAAATTCACTGCTGTATACATGGCAAAGAAGAGTTTTGGGCGCATTTACATGAAACAGAGTTGCAATAACAAACTATTCCCTTATATGCCACTTTGAAATAAAACTCGATCCTGAAAAATGATGCAAAGTAAATACTCCAAAAATCCTGTGGTAGTAAGGAAATGGTTCTGAGTTCAGACCAGTTTTGCCCCAGGCTAATTCTGTTTTTCCTGATACAGACATCTTTAAATAAAATAGAGCCAAGGAGCCTGAGCAAGGTGCAGCAAGGAAAGATACTCTGGTAGCAGCTGGCAAGGAAAGGGCCTTTCACATCTCACCCATCACTTGCAGAATCAAACTGGATGGGTGTCCCAATGGGAAAAGGCGGCCTTCCAGTCTGCAGAGGACACATTGCATCTGGTCTCTTACATACAAATTCAGGCAGGGACAAGAAAATGGGAAACTGAAAAGAACAGTCTAACACAACACCAGTATGGTGTTCTTGGATGGCAGCCATAGGCGAGTCTTCCAGGTAAGCAGGGAACACAATGGAATTTATAAGCACATAAATCATAGGAGCTGAGGATGGGAAAGACCACTGGAGGACTAGTCAATGCAGGCCTGTTTTCTACTGGGAATTTCCCAATTGACAGTTTTAAGAATTTCAAACAATAGGGCTTTAACTTTCCTTTGGAAGCAGTTCAAGGTGGTTAGGGATCTATCTGAACTTTCATCATCTCCGTGTGTTTCATGAGACTAACACTATATAGATTCCTAGCAGCTCTTCCTGCAGGCGTTTACATTCAGATTTCTTTTTTGCTGTTTATTCCAGGCTTATTCTATAATGAAGCAAACCCAGAAGTGGAGGTAGTCACTTCAGGTTTGCCTGCACTGCAGGTTTCCCCATATTTCCTCTCAGGTAAACTGAGTCAACAGGAAGCAGTGTTGTGAAAGGTCCCTGGGTAAACAACCTGGGTTACAGTGTACTGGGGAAATGCATTAAAATAATGGAACAAGAAAGCCTGCATGTAGCATTGTTGTGGGATGGCTGCAATGTGTTGCAGTTACCCTCTGCCATAACGTAGTCTGTGCAGCAGGTCCCTAAGATTTGAGCCACTTCCACAAATTGCTCCTAGAAGCTAGGCTGAGTTTCAATAAGGCAGATCACATCTTCAAAAGGCTTTGCTGGTCTGCACTAGGCAGGCTGTTCATCATAAGCTACTCCACAATAGATTCCCAAAGAAGAAAGAAAGGGCACGCAGAAAGATTGAGGAAACCACCTCTGCCCCTTGCATCTGAGAGTAAGACTGTTAGAACAGGAACAGAGACCTGCCTGTACTTAAATTCCACTTTGTGTTCTCTGTGGAGATGAATAGAGTCTGTTGGCATTTTGCAATGACTGTGAGGAATTTTAGTGGTTAATTATATCCTCTGTTTCTTGCCTTGCTATCTCTATGCACATTCACACAAGTCCTAAAAGGAGTTTACTGTTCAAGTGCCTAGGCTCTGGGCCAGGAGCAGTGCCTAGATAGAATACTGTGAAACATCTCCTCATGTGCTGTGATAAAATGCTTGGGGACATGCTATAAAGAGCTATGAGTATGCCTGCAAAGTCATGAAACGTTGTGTCATCGGTCCTGCCAGCGCCACAAGGTTGTGATCTCAGAGCAGGCTCTCAGCCAGAGTGGGAGAGTAACAAATCTAGACAGCATCAAGCATCCAAGGATTGTGTCACCATTAGATGGTTGTACATTTCAACTGCCTGGGCCCAGGGTGGGACAGAGGTGGTTGGCCAAAATGTGCAGGTTAGTGCAGTGGGAGAAGTGGGGGAGAGGAAGGGAAGGGTGAAAAGCACGTGACAGCAGTGCTGGCATAGTGGCAGGACAGGGGGAGGCCAACAGAAGGTTCTCAAGGCAGTGATGTGCTTAACCATTTCTTTTTGCCCTGAGTTGGTCACTTGCTATTGGTGTGTGGAAGGGAAGGCAGTGGCGTGCCACAGTGGTGTGCCAGGTGAGAGTCAGGAAGTGGGGGAGGAAGGGGGTTTGGGGTGTGATAGTTAAGCCACCACTGGAGGAAGAGGGCTTGTGTTAGCCTATGGTTTGTTTGAATTGATCACCACTCTTCACCTTCCCTTTCACATCAGTCTCTAAAAATTAATTTAATTTAATTTTTTTAATTAAAATGCTAATAAAAAGTAAAGAAGAACAGACACTTTCTACTGAGGTTCCTTCCCCTGGGACAGACTGGCAGTCTGCACATCCATGCTTGTGCACAATCTGCCCCCTCCACGTGTCTCTCCCACTTGTGTTACAGGGAGATCCTTACTTACAAGCAGGGATGCCCTTGGGGCCCAGCAATTGAGGCTGTCCCTTGAAACCCTGGCAAGGTGAGGGGAGAAGGACAATACAGTCAGCTAAGAGAGGAAGCAGTCACATCCAGTGCTGAAATGGAAGAAGGGACTTACCTCCTAGCTTTCCTCAGTATACTACCATTCTCTGGCTAGGTCTCACCAGATACCCTGCCAGTCCCAAAGTATTCAGCAGTCTTGACTAACCTGAGGCAATCATAGTATAATATAGTTTAGTAGGAACAATCCATGACAAAGCCCCCTCTCACCCATCAGAATTTGGCAGGTAGCACAAACCCTGCCAGAATCTGACTTCTTTCTTTACAAAGCACTTTACCTCCAAGCTCCCGATTGAGAGTTACAAGGTGCCCTGACATGTTCTTGCTCCAGCAGTTCATTAGCTGTGTCTTTCCACAATGATTGCTGTATTGCAGTATTTCTTCAGGGCTTCCTGGCTCTCCCCAGGAGACAAGGAGATGCAGGATCAGCGGTGGGGCGGCGCATCAGGCAGCGCGGTCGTGTCCTCAGCGGAGCTGTGCTGCTGATTCCAGCAGATTGCAGTCATGAGAGAGCTGCACTCGAGTGCAAGCCAGCACACTGAAACACAGGCTTGGCCATCTGGCCAACGTGATTGCAAGTGGGTGTGCAGGTACTGATGCATTTTGGCATGACACAAAGAGAGCGGGAGGGCGGCTGGAGGCCAGTCAAACCAGCTGAGAAGCGATAATCCTCACTCACAGCAGAGCACAGACTCCAGTGCTCATACCCTCTGGAAACTGCACTGTGTGGGTGCAGGGAATTTCAGTGAGGATAGAGCTGGGCTTGCTGGGAGTCTTGTGCCAATAGGCTTTGACAGTAATAACAAGTGTGGGCGATAGGAAGTGTGCTGGTAATTTCTGTGGGTTTCCTGAGACCAGGTCCTTCCTCTTGGCTTTTTGCCTTTCTCCCTGATACTGGGTCATAGTGACTCCTTTGGAGCAAATTCTGTCCCTCCAAATGGGGTGAACACAGTGGCTTGAAGATCTGGTTTGGATAACTTCATTTGCACACTAGGAAGTTCAAGTATTCACAGGGAGGTCCTTCCTTGCTTGACTGTCAACCTGTACTAACCCCTCTGCTTGTGTATCTGTGTCACAGTGGCAGAGAAATATGTGGCAGGAAAGGGTTAACTTGTTGTGGGGGGTGGTTTGCAGGCAGAGGGGAGGAGCAGGGTAGTATTTCTGTATTAACATGCAGCTGGTTAATGCAGCTGAATAGCCCTGGCTCAGCTGTTACCTTTCTCAAAGCCAATGGCAAATGATGAAAAACCATGGTAATATCTATTAAAAGTTTGTGGAAGGGGCCTGCTCAGTGGGAGCTTTTCTATCTCACATACAAGTGATGATTTAGAACAGAGAAAGATCCCCTCGAGGGGATTTTGTGAACCATGCAATGCTAATTAACTCCATTGTTGTATTTTGTTTTGAACATAAGAGTCCCTCTGGGATTGCAGCACTCTTTCCTCCTGCAATAGATTTCCATTTTGCACCACTGTATAAAATCTTCTCCACATCCCATCAGCAAAAGGGATTAACAATAGGGAGAAGCATATGTGCATAGTTTTATGGGGTTCTAGGGAGGAATGCCTCTCCCTTCACCTCCCAGATGAATTATCAATGGGGGTCATTTTGTACATCCTTGTTTTCACTGTTTCTTTAACCTTGAATTAAGAACAAGTGTACATCAGACCCTGGGTAGCATCTCCCTTTGATCTTTAGCATATTCAAACCACTTCTGAACATGCTGTGCTAGAGTTTGTTTTAGTGGTTGGGCTGTTTAAGCAGAAATACAAAAGTTTTAAAAAAAATGAAAACAAGAAGCCAGCTCCACCAAAAAAATCAACAAAAGCCATCAACACCAAGAGTGGAAGAACTGATGAATGAGTGATTTGCTCATATATAGTACATTCTGAAAGGAAAGTAAGAGAATAAATGCTCTCATCTGTTTGAAGCTGTTACTGGCTTGTGCCAACAATGTTCAGAAGAAATTTGACTCCCTCTGTGCTGGATCAGCTCTTCATTTTCTGGACTTTTGGTGTCCCACTTCAGTTTGCCCAGTTTGCCCCAACCTTCTTCTCTGTGCTCACTCCTTTTGTAATGAGCAAAGTGGATCCTGGCTGGGCCTGGTGCTCTGGTTATTAAAATTTAGCAGCAGCTTCAGTGAAGTCAGAAAAATGACAAGAAGATCTTTCAAGTGAATCAAACGGCTTCTTAATTTGTCAACTTCAGTCTCTGGCCTCCCTCCACTTTGAGAAAGCCCAGATCTTCATAGGGTGTCTTGGATATTCTCTTCTCTCTACTGCCTTAAGTTTCAGCTCTGTACAGCCCAAAATTTACAGAGTGTTGATTCCTGCTTTAAGCAATTCTGTTGTTTCATGGTAAGAAATACTTAGGAAGCTGTCCCAAGGGAGTGGCCATTAATATACTGGAGTCTCACTTATGTCTTCTGGATGGTACTGGAACTGCACTGTAATTTCCATTACTGCCACCAGCTGTAATGGAAATTTTGCATGAATTTGACAAAGATAAGCAGAGATTTGCAAGTAAGAGACTTTATATGCACCTTATAAGACTGTAAATTCTTAAGTCTTGATTCTTAATTCATCCTGGAATACATTTGATTATAATCAGAGCAATTTTTGAGTCCTCTGAATGAACAACTGGACAGATATTTAACAGCATCCTCAGGAGTGTAAATAACACAAGTCATGGAGGAGCCCAAGCACTACTGGCTTTGCATTCAGGCCCCTGAGGGCATGACTGCTGCCTGCAGACCCACTGCCATCAGAGACTCAGCAGAGACCTTTCCCTCCCATCACATCTTCAGCCAGCTAAGCACAATCCTGTGTATATTAAACAGCTCTGTCAGGGATCCTGTGGGGATGCTCATTGAGGCAACAGCCTCTGTGGCATTGGTACTAGACTGATGAGGTAAAAATTTTTCATGTAAAAGTTCCTGTTCTCCCTGTAACATCCCTCTCTTCACTGCCAACTCCTTTTTTTGCTTTCCAAAAGGAGGGGAATAAATTAAAAATATTTATACTGCCTCTACTCCAAACCTTCCAGCAGCACATAGCTGGATGTATTTTCTCTTGGAGTAGTGCATTCAGTGAACCCTGTAGAAGGTGCTCCTGACACCCTTTTTGTTCAAATATTATGACATTGTCATATGCTGTAGGCTCTTGAGGGCTATTACTACATCAGTTGTAGCTGTCTGTCACTGTAGTGGTCTGCAGAGCACGCGAGTGTGTGTAGAGAGACGTACTGAAAGGACACTGAGAGTCAATCTTTCTGAAAATGCTGCCCAGTCTTTTCTGCCTGAGTGTTACAGGTCCATCTAAATACATATTCTTCTCCTTTTCTTTGCAGTCCCTTTATACAAATTGACAGAATCAAAAAGACAAAATTCAAGGGGAAGCTCTTGCCATTTAAAATCCTTAGCTTACTTCAAACACACATAGTGTTTCAATGACCTCAACTTCTTCTTACTCACATCTGTATAAAAGGTTTACCCCACTCAACATCCAGGGAAGGAATGGGAAGAACCATCCAATTTTTGAGAAGCAGTGTTCTCATTAGGATCCAGTTTGTCAAATCCTGCTGCTTTTTGTTTTTTACCTCCTAGTTTATTAGGAAATGTATAATTTCCTACAAGAGGAAATTTCTGTGAACAGAAAACAATCCCACAAGTAATTTTTTTCTAGTCCACTCTCTAAGCTGGTCTTTATCACTTGCTGTCTGCTGGCTTGTTTATGAGCAGGAGGGGACAGCAGTGAAGGCTCTGCCAGCATGGCCCTCATCATGCCAGCCTGACAAGTGTGCAGTGGGGACACCAAATGCCATGGGAAAAAGAGCCCTTTGTTGACTTCTGAGACCACAGTAAGCCACAGAGCAGTGAAGGTTTTCCACAGATATAGGGAGTGTGTTTTGGCTGGAGTTGCTCCTGTTCCTGGCACCACGGAGGCATCACACCCCTCACCCTTTCTCTCCCAGGCTAAGTATGGAAGACAGCTGAACTCCCAGAAGTTTCATTGCCTCTTGGAGTTTAGCAGCACAGCTCTCAATGAGTAATCACATCAGCCCAGGAAGGTCCCCACCAGCTTCTCTGGGGCTCTGCAAGAGGCTGCACATCCCAGTGTGCAACCCACAGCTGGGCCTGCCCATCTTTGGTTTCCTTCTTTCAGCAGCAACGTGGAAATATTTTTGTAGCCCCCAGGGTATGGATGCATAATGCCAATGTCCATGTGTCCTCTGTAACATGATTTTTCACACTCTCCTAGAATGGATGAGAAGTAACTCTACTGCTACTTGAGCAGCTTTTGCATACTGTTAGGAAGAAGTTGGATATGGAGGAGGAGGCACAAGGAAGGTTGGAGTTTACTTCACAGCCCCTGAAACTACCTTTCTTCCAAGTAGTTTCTGAGCTCTGCTTTTCCATGTGAGCTTTTTTCCCTGTCAGACAGAAATGAGTGGAAAAGTAGCTAACCCTGCACATCACACCAAGCACAGGATACTTGCAAATATTATTTTAACGTGTCCCTGCTCTTCCCTGTCTTGCCCTAATATTTGCAGTAGATAATTTTTAAAGCCTAAATAACATAGCCTTGTGATTCAACATTGCTTTTTCTGATCTAAACTCCACCCTGTCCCTGAGTAATTTCTTTGTCTCAGTTGTCCTTGTTAAATTCTCAGGAGAACAGGGCAGAGGCTCAACCTCCAAGTCTCACAGCCAAGACACAAAGCCCAGTGGTCCCCCTCACCTTGTGCCTGGGGGCTCTGGGGTCTCCTGCATCACATCTGAATACAGCCCTCCACCTTTCTCTGTCCCTTTCTGCTCCACTACCATGAATCAAGCCCAGATTCTCTCTCTTGTTTTTTTTTTTTTTTTTTTTTTTTTNTCACATCTGAATACAGCCCTCCACCTTTCTCTGTCCCTTTCTGCTCCACTACCATGAATCAAGCCCAGATTATTTTTTTTTTCCCTAGGAGAATAGCAGTGCCCTGCCTGGTGCTGGCAGCCCCACAGAACTCCTCCAGGTCAGGTCCCCGAAGTGCCCAAAGTCTCCCACTCAGCTGCCAGCCGAGCGACAGGAGGCAGAGGCGGGTGTCACACCAGGATGCAGTTCAAAGCAAAAGAACCCTTGTTTTAAGTCTGTGCAACAACCTTTCTCCCAGAAGACTGGCGAAAAAGCTTTTAAAATTAATTTGCATAATTGGATCTTTAATTCTCTTTAAATGAAAACCAAAATGGCACTGTTCTCAACAAAAAAGACTTTCACAAAAGCCAAAGGATTGGTTGCAAGGTGGAGATGTGTTACTGAGCTGAAACTAAGCCTAGATAAAAGATAATTAGGGAGACTGAACAAAATTCTGCTTATAGAGAGAGGGGAAAATCTGAGGTAACAGCAAGGACTTCAGTAAAATGACTTTGCATTCATGTCACCATAACTGAGCCTTGGTCTGCAGTAACTACTTTAAGTTTTCAGCTCTGTGGTTAATTAGCAACCCTTTTCATTACTGTGGTTTTTTTTAATTCAAGAATTTATTAGATTAATAAACACTGCAGATATTTTTGTAACAGCAGGGCAGAAGTCCTGTTTGTGCAAAAGACCAAGACACCATTTGAGTCAACCTGACTGTAATCACTTAATTCAGTAGAAATCTTGGCCCACTGAGATACTATTAGGAGAGCTGTGCATAGAAAACCAGAAAGAGTTCAGCTAGTAAAAAGCTATTTTCATGTGCTTGTAAATGAAAGGCAACCTTTCTGATGAAGAGCAATGCATTTTATCTCTCATCCCTCCCTTAATTAAATGTGCAGCTTTATATAGTGTTTTTACCTTAAAATAATAAAAAAAATATGCAATTTTAGTACATACGATCCACCACACTTGTTTTTGAAGAGCTGTTTTTATTGTTAAAAATATCCAAATGGCAAGGTACAAACCTGTTCTACAAGAGAGCTTGGTTTTCTCCCCTTGCTTGCAACAATTCATTCTTCAATCAAATACAAAGAAACTCCACTGGTGTCCTCACCAGGGCTTTTAGTTACCCAAAGCCTGAGCACCAGCTGAAGGCACACGGCCACAGCCTCCTTAGCCTTTGCTTTAAAACAATAGTGAAATAGAAACAGAGGAGCTGGGGCAAGCTGGCAGAATGCAAATGGAAGATCTCTGTGACTTGTCAGTCCTCCTGGGTGCTCCATCACTGCCTGTGCCATGGAAACGCAGCAGGAGCACACGGAAGCTCACAGCTAAATTCTGCTCATGGGTAGCCCGGTGTAAATCCAGAACAACACCACCAGAGCCACTGGACTTAACTGGGATTTTCATCTGGGCAACCACAACGCCTGAAGAGGTAAGACACAGCTGGACTGCTGCAGACACTGCCAGAAATAAAGCTGGGCTGTCAAGGTTAGTTGCAACTAAGTACTGCTGCTTCAATCAATTTTAAATAGTTTACAGCTTTCACAGATATCAGTATCGCCCCTTTTTTTTATTTTTTTGGGGGGGGGTACTTTAAAAAAAACAAACATTGTAAGAATAAAACTGTGATGCTATAAATTAGAAAATCCTCATGAAATACAGTGAGAGCAACTAATACTACACTGTGGCACCAGGGATGTGATCTGTTTTAAGAAACACATGGCTTTATGTTTAATGAAGGGAGCCTGGTGAAGGATTGCAGACCAGGAGGGCACACTAGATTTGTTGTTTTATTGGGTTCTGGGGTTATGTACTTCTCCTTTTGCTGTGTATCTGACAACATATGCCATTCCATTAAAAACTGAATGGGCTAGGGGAAGTAGGGCAGAAAAAAATAATTTATGAAGGACTGGAGCACTTTATTTTCTACCCTTTGATAAAAGTGTTAAAGAAAAAAAATGTAATTTTGTGTAAACTAGAAACAGAAACAGAAATAAAGAAAAATGGAATTTAAACAGATAGAGAAGAACAATTACTCTCCACAAGGAAGGAATTGTTAGAAACATTTAAGTACACTCACCAGTTCATTGAAATCACACCCTTTAGATGCAGCAAAAATCCTCCATTATATCAGGGCCAGATCCTGAAAATACTTCCTGCAGGATGAATTGGAGGCACTTTCCATCCCACATGGGATAATTTGCACTTTATGAGGTCAGAAACTGCATGGCTATGATCAGACTGCTTACAGTTATGGGCTCCATGCTCCATCTCTGGAACTGCCTGAAACTAGGCAGTAAAGGGCACTGCTGGGGCTGGCCTTTGCTGCCCCTCCTCACCCAGCACCATGGTAGGACACTGCCAGAAGGGTCAGTCCTGAATTCCTCTCTAACACTGCCTGCCTGCAGGGAGGTGTTCTCACCACATTATTTTGGATTTCGTGATCTGGCAACCAGTGCTACTCCGTTTCAAGCTTGCCCAGGCTCCCTTTGTCAGAAAACTGCTCTTTCCAGACATGCCCCAGAAACCTCTTGACATCAGGTTAGCAAGTTGTGCTGGTTTGTCTACAGATGTGCAGGGGTGAGATCTGAGGAAAAAAGTGATGAACTGGAATCTGAGGCTAAGGAACAGGAAGGGCTGGATCATCCTTTTTAGCAACAGCTCACATGGGTGTAACATGAGGCCATTTGTCTAAAATGTGATTCAAAACACCCCTCAAGACATTCAGGCCCCCTGCCTGTACACTAAGGAGCTGCCAGAATGATCCCACAGAAAATACCAGCAATAAAACTTGGCTCCAAAATCCTTTCCCAACCCCAAACTTTAGCATTGGAGGATGGCTGCAGGAAGGTTCACGCCTGCTTGAGCTTCATAATCCCAAGCTGACTCCTGAAAGATGTAGAAACCTCCTTCATGATAACCCTGCACTTAAGACAGTGATTTGAGATGTGTAGGCACTTGGGCTCATCTCCCTTCAAACACAGAAAGGAGTTTGACCCATGCTTCCTAGAAATGGAAGGAATAGGTGGGAGTGAGGAGAGGGTATCCTCCTCTAGATAGTCCAGCACTATGTGGCAATGAACACAAACTCATAGAGTTGCAGCTAAGCAGAAAGGAGCATTAATCTCCTCTACTAGGTCTCTGATTAGGGCAATGAGTGTGAATATAAATTGCTCTTCAGCTCTTCTCCTCAACCCCTGTCCACACCTGAGCCTGTTCAGCTCTTCAGAGTATCACAGATTTCATGCCTTTGGTGGTTTGGTGCTTGCAAGGCACTTAACACTGGCAGGACTTTGCCAAGTAATGGCTTTGGTTGGAGTGCTTTAAGCCTGTTGCACAATTATGGCATTCTGGTTCCACAACATCACCACCTCAGCTGGCAATTCTGCTTCCTGCTCTCTCCTTGAGCCCCTTGGAGAACACCTTTTAAACTAAGAGTATACTCTTACTGTTTGGTAAGAGTATTCTACACAGGCCCCAAGATATTAACAGTTGGATTTTCTCACTCCCTCACAGCGCAAATATCCTTTTATTAGCTGCTAGAGCTACTGGATATACTGATGAAAATGTCATAACAAAGCTCCAGTACTAGCTCAACTAACAGACCCCATACTTACAGCCCTTAGTTTTGGATATATAAATAGACTGAGGCTGTGGAAATCAAAGATTTCCCCCTCACTATTGCTGCCAAAGAATAATCAGTGAAGAAGTTGGCCAGGCAGAAGTGTGAGGGTCGTCTCTCCGGTGCCCCAGGCTTCTCTCTGGCAGGGAATGCCTGCAACTTTCTGCTAGAGAGCTGCACTGCAGAGATGGGTGTCCAACCTCCAGGATCACCCCTGGGGGAACATCCTTCACTTTTATTGTAGAGGCAGATTCCAGTTTTAAATCCATGCCACTTTTTTTCTCAGCAGCTCAGAATAATAAGCTGTGACTCTTCAATAAGAAAACCCAACATTTTAACATTTCTCTGAAGACATTCAGAGAAAGTCCCAAGCCCATGGGGTCTTGTTTATAATTGCTGCCAGGCTGATAAATCCTGGTGACAGAGGCATCTACAGCAGCACAGGAAAACTGTTCAATACCAAGCTATCATCACCTTCTGATAGACAAAACATTTATAGTTTATTGTCAGGAGGACTCTGGCTACAAAGCCTTTCCCTGAGCCAGAGTGGACTGACCTTTTGCAGTATGCACAATAAGACAGCAAACATGGCTGAGCTGTCAGAACTTCTGCAATAACCCCAAATCCCTTTCGATAAGGGGAATCAAAAGCACACAGCTCTCCACCACCTCCTAATAATGCCCATGACCTCAACAATGCCTTACAAATCTGCTCCATAGTTTGAGATCTAGGTGCAACACCTGCTTCCTGGCAGCAGCCATTTGGTTTCCTCTGGATAGGTTCTTGGCAATCTCACATCTAGCTCTCCAAGCATCAAGTAAGAGAGTTTTCATTTCCTGTCATGCTATCCCAGTGCAACCTGTCCAAGAAGCCTCATTGATATGACAGCGGTGAAGAGCTCGCCAACTTCCTCCTAAATAACACCCTCCCACTCTGCTTTGTGATCTGTGGTCCATTCCTCACTGGTATTTTAGGAATTCTGTACATGTAGCTGAAAGTATACAGTCTTTAAGAGTCAAGGGGCATGGCCCTTACTCCTACCACCTCCTGAGGTACTGCTTAATAAAGAAACAACTCAGAGGAGGCTCCAAACAAACCTGAAATGGGTACAATTTTCCCTCTGTAGTATGCACGTGTAGAAATATATATATGTATACATATTTGAAATAATTAGGTTGGAAAAGACCTTTAAGATCATTGAGTTCAACCATTATCCCACCACCAATGCATTCATCCCTAAACCATGTCTCCATGTGTCATATACACATGCATTTTGGGTATTTCCAGGCTTTGTGATTCCACCACTTTCCTGGGCAGCCTGTTTCAATGCCTGACCACCGTTTCACTCATTTTCCCTAATATGTGTATGTGTGTATATATATATATATATAAACCCTAGAGTTTAGAGTGTTTAGCACCTGGTCCTTGCAACTACCTAGCATACCATAAAAGCAGCAATCCATTCAAACCTCTTGCTTGATTTGCATCAAAAGAGACCTTTTATTTTTATTATTTCACAGAATTTCACTAATAGGGGGAGTGGAAAAAAAAAAAAAAAGAGAATTTGAGGAAAAAATGAGAACAAGCCAGATAATTAATCATGTTGGGAAGTTATCAGCCTTGGGTGGTGGATGTGAAATGCAAGTCCACATTTAGAACCAGGGTACCATTGCCTAAGCCACAGCACATGTGTTCAGCTGTCAGCTCTAGGGGAGTTTAAAATCAAAAGGGACTTTATGCTTTTTGGGTTTGCTCTTTAAATTGGTTTAAACTGTTATTTAGATATCTGAGTTCCACAGATCCCTAAAAGTCCCCAAGGGCTCACTACATCAGTTTGCTCAGTGTCTTCCTTACACCCAACCCCCTTCCTGTACTTCAGCCACTCCTCTGCCTGTGTGGGGAGTCCTTTGCAAAATCATCCTGAGCTCAAATAATTTCGTTAAATATCTGGATATGACTTCTCTCCTTAGAAAATAGATGCAAACTCGATCCAAAGAGGATAGGAGTTCTTCCATGTGTCTTTGATTCCGGCAGTGAAATCCTAAGTAGAAGGCAGGCTTCTCTGTTTCACATTTTTTGTTGGCAAAGTAGAAAATTCTCCATTCAGCACGCAGATTTGCTGCAGTTTGCTTAGACACCAAGTCTCCATCTGCTCTACCAGGGTTGTAAACCTCTTGGCTTGGGTTCTGCTAGTCCTTTACTTCCCTTGCCTTCTTCCCTTCTCTGAGGGTAAGAAACAAACCATAGAATCATTTAGGTTAAAAAAGACCTCTAAGACCATTGAGTCCAACTGTAAACCCATCACTGTCAAGTCCACCACTAAACCATGTCTGCAAAATGCACATTAAGTATTCAGTTCCTCTCTGCAAAAAAGGAATTTCAATTAAAATAAACAAATTGCTGAATGAAAGTGAGGATAACAGCATTTTATTGTTGCACAACAGGGCTGTGAAGGTAAGTAAAGGTTCTGAGGTTGAAGTAAAGGGAGATGTATATGTTACCTAGATAGATGAGCTCATTTTCATTTAAAAATGTAAACCCAAAAGATGACTGTGACTGTACATGTTTCCCTCCTCCACCCCGGACAATTGAATCCGTTTACCTAGAGTTTGATCAAGTTACAGCACAAAAAAATCCTATTTAAAAACAAGGCACTCCTCTTCCCCTTTTTACTCACATCTTAATGCTTTACAAAGCAAAACTCCAGACACTTTGTGAGTCACATATCACTACCAAATAAGTTGCAGTCATTGAATGGTGCCTCATAAAGGAGGCAGGAAACAGGAAAAGCTCAAAATAAAGCTGTTTGTAAATTAAAGAACTGAGGGAAAGAATGGATAGGAAATGAGTCCCTTATTTCTTCTTCAAAATTATTCTGATTAATGAGGAGAAAGATCAATAGCCTATCTGCAGCTGCCATGGGGAAGACAGGGTGAAGAGTGAATCCAGATCCAAGTATCCCCGTGGTGCCAACACATCACATTCTGCACAAGCTCGATATAATGAGCTGCAGGGTGAGCTCTCGTGTGACTGCACTACTTTACCTGTCTGTCCATTCAGTTCCTCATTACAGCTCGATATGCTCAGTTACAGGGTACCAAAAAAGAGAAATGTATGGCATAGATTTGTGAGTAGTCAGAGGAAGGATTGCTTTCATTCCTGCAGCAGTGCTTTCCTGCTGCTGTAACAAGAGCCCCAGACACACCAGGCTTCCTCCTGCACTGCTGCATGCCGCTCGGAAGTCGTGCGTACAGCGTTCCCACAACACGGGGCAGCATCCAGGCCCACAGCACGCTGAAAATAGCAAAACATTCCCACTGACATTTTCGGATTTTGTTTTAAAACCAACTTCTAAATGAAGCACCTCAGACATCGCTGCTTCCTTTATTAATGTTTGGTTTGGGGACTTTGTAATTATGTTTAGCAGCTTTTGTGGGCCAACAGATTCCTAGGCAAAATGACCTGGCAGGATGCTGAAGCTATTTCCACTGTTTTTGGAGCGCTGTGTAAGGACAGAATGACTGTTTTTTGGATGGAGACCCTGGGTGAAACAAGGCAAGGCATCATGCTCCCATCCACTTTGGCTTGCCCCAGAGACAGGGAGAAAGTACCCAGCACTATTTCATTAAGGTTTTGGCATGTCCCTTAATGGCATTTGTGGTAGTTACAGGCACAAAGGAAGCATTTATCCCCGGTTGTTTTTCCCATCTGCAGCCATTCATTTGCAGATTTGCCCAGAGATCAATTCACACTGGCAAGAGAGATAAGAGGGACCTCAGACGCTGGACTTGAGAGATTACAGCCGCCAGGCGTCTCCTAGGGCAATGGCAGAGCCGCACAAGGGTGCTGTATTTTTGAGCATCCCCTAAAACGAGCGTCCCCTGGCCAGGCACCCCAGGAACGCTATCACAGTCGACCTGCTTGCTGCAGGCTCTGCGGAGAGCTGATGGACACCAGCCCTCAGAGGCAGCTCGGGAGGGATTCCTCCTTTCTACAGCAACCGGGTACAGACAAAGCAGCGCACAGAGCACGGCTAGTGCCAAAAATTATTACCGACTCACATTTGTAAGGCAGAACTCGGTTTCCATCCCCAGCTCTCCAGAAGACGCGGTCTCCTCTTTGGCATAGCCCTGCTCCAAAGGGGGAGGCAGTCAAAGGGCTTTTAGCAGAAACCTCTTAGCAAGGGGCGCTGCTCCCGCAGCCACAGGAGTGACTAGCGGTCAACGGGACACAGTTCTTAAAGAGCTGCCTGCTTGACTAGAAATACTTTCAACATTTAAAAATGCTTAATGTGGGTGTTTGTGAAATCAACGAAAACAGTTATACAAAGCTCATATTTAGCTTTACTGAAGAAAGTATTTTAATTTGGTACTTAACTGTATCCTTACACTTGGGTTTAAGCCACCCCTAAAATTGGCTCGGGCTGCCACAAAACAACAGCTTAAACCAATTTAATTGCTGTCTGCTGCAATCCCACCCGACTTCCCACCCCTGGTTGCACATTCCCCATCTACTTTCTTACGCCAGCTCTCGTGCTTGTCCAGCCCTGCTCTGAGCCATTTGGGCATGCAAGCCACACACACACCCTCGACACCCTCACACCCACCCTTTTCCTCTGGATTTAGCACGATGGGGTGACTCAACACCAGGTCAGATGCACACTAGAGCCAGTGAAAAGAAAGGTGTGGAATTGCTCAGCTGAGGCAGGGGGGAACCACGAGATTCAGAAATCTGAGAGCTCATCCCAATAGTCCTGCTCCCTCCACCTCTGCCCAGGCCGTTTAATCCCATCCCGTGCTAAATTATCCGAAGCTTAACCTGACCCTCCTCCCTAGACACACACACAGACACACAGACACACACAGACACACAGACACACACAGACACACACAGACACGGACACACAGACACAC
>VZRH01000997.1:2528249-2600749 GCA_013397555.1 Urocynchramus pylzowi | reverse complement strand
ATGAGTTTTGCATTAGATTTGTTACAAAATACTGTTGAAATCTTCCCCCCTGAGCAAAACTACCGACCAAATAAAAGGTCTCGTTTGTGAAAAACATCTTCATGTGCTGAGCTTTGTGGATCAAGGATGGCTGTGCAGGTCTACAGCTGTCTGTAACTCACAGTCCATGAATTTAACCATGGAGCAGGATGGTTGAGACTGTGCATGGGTCTTGTGGTCTGCCCCTCCTGCTCAGGAAGGGTGGAGCACTGTGGTAGCTGCTGTAGGGAAAAGGGAAGTAATTTCAGCCACTACTTAGCACCCTACCACTTCCCTGGAGAATGACCAACTCTAATATATTTTACTTTTCCCAAACAATAATAGAGACACAGAGATATTTTTCATTTTCTCCTAGCTGATGGGCTTTGCTGCTGTCTGGGAGCAGCAATGTTTATTTGGAGGAACAGGTCTTTAAAAGACAAGTCTTTAGTGTTAGGAAGTTCAGCCCGAGGAGTGATTTTACTTTAGCATATTTAAATATTTCTAATAACTTTAATAATTCTTATTTAACTGTGCAACAGCACGTATGGATTAGACCACTAACATTTCATTATGTTTCTCTCTCACTGGATGAGGCAAGTCTATACATTTCAGGGCTATGTACTAGGGGTCTAGTGGAAGTGTCTTGTTCCTGTTTTACCATGGTGTAGGGCAACACTAGACAGGGAAAAGCTATTCTGTACTTTGAGATAATAATTTATGACTGGAAGGTGACATTTTGATCCTTAATTCACCTATTCAGACAACTTTACTTCTGCTAGACCTACTGAAGGTTTCTATTGACATTTCCCCCGTTTTGAATTCCTAAGTGCCTATTAGTTCCTGTTAGATTAAATTATTTTTTAATTTCACCTTCTGCATTGATGGAACCACCCTTGTGGGCAGCACTGGAGGTGGTTGTGCTTTCACCCAACACCACATCATTGGAGGCACTTTGGAGGTTTAACCAAACCCTCTTTGGTCTTGGAGGTGCCAGCAGGTGTCCAGAGCAGGGATACATATATTAAAAGTGCAGCAATACACACACTTATCTGCTCCTGGGGGCTCGACAGGAGAGAGGCAGAGGGAAGAGGAGAAAAAAGGATGTATATACATTGCTGGAGGAAATTTGTAGTTGCATGAGTGTGGTGTTTATTTCTCCAATTACTTTTTGTTTCTTCTTGGCATTTGACTGCGTCTCTTGTCCTTCTGCCTCCAGAGTTTCAGTGCCACCTCTGAAAATTAGACAGAGTGGTTACAGCTAACAGCTCCAACCAGCACATTAGCAGGGCTTGAGTGACTACTGGCATTTTTTGTTTGCAGATCTCACTCAATCTTTTATTCAAATTGAAAGGAAGAAGTTACAAATAGAAGTTACAAATATTTTTAAGACAAGTAAGCCTGCACAAACTGCACTGCAAAAGAAATAGTCTTCTTCTTCCACTAGAAAATTCGTGATCAAAGTTATTCCAATCTCCATTTATTTTAAGTAGATAAAATGGCAAATGTACATGGTAATGAAATATTTCATGATGTATATTATGAAATAGAAGAGAATGAGATTATTTCTTTAAGCATATCAATTATTAAATTATCATTAAAATGTATGTATATAAATAATTCTATGAGACTTTCTGATTAGATTACCTTGATATGAAAGAACACATTGTGATTATTCTTTGATGCTTTGCAATAAGGATTTAAATTCTAAGTAGATTTCAGGAAGATCTTCTTTTGAAACAGTAGCAAGAGGTAATGGGTGGACAATACTTAATGAAGCAGAACAGGAAACAAGAGCGACTTTTTAATTTACTCAGTTAGTTTCCTGTGTAAAAGATGACGAAGTTACCACCACACAGATTTTTGGGGGGAAGTTTCATTTGGTTTATTAGATATTCAACATTCAGGGCATTTAATATAAACTGTTTTGCTACTACTTGCAATACTGGAAGACCAAAGGAGAGTGCTGTTGTGAACTTTGAGATCAGGACATCTGCAGAGAGAGGATGTGTACCTTAATGTAAGTGCTGAGCACCATGAAGATTACTTTCTCTTCTACATAAAGGAGAATTAAGCAGGTTTCCACCTCTCTTTTTGCAAAGATGGCAGCAATCTCTAGTGCTGGGGTGGACTTTTCCCTTCTTCGTGAGATATTAGCGCATCACTGAGACAGAGCTGGGCTGCAAGCAGCCTGGAGCAGAGGTGGCTGGTGTTTGCTGGGCTAAACAAGGGATTTGAGTCCCTGAAGCCTGAGAGAAGAAGCAGATTTAGGAAATGGGGAGCAGCAGAGAGGAGTGGGGATGCAGGTTGCACGAGGTCCAAAGGACAAAGGAAGCAGAATTTTTGGAGATCCCTGGCACTGTGCAGTGATTACTAGAGAAATGTTCATATAATTGAGAGGTGTCCAAGAAATGTAAATGGAAGAGTTTGAAGGTGGGCAAGCACACAGTTCAGCTGTGCTACCAGCAAGGTGTTTCCAAAGCTGATGAGCAAAGCACTTCCTTTGCCCTGTTATGACAAGTGAAGAAAGGAGCAGGGCTGTATTGAAATATGTGTGGTAGGAGCCCCATTCATGTGAACAGGCTCCATTCAGGGCCTTACAAAGGCTATGAGTCAACTGCAAAGAAAGGAGGCATTTCACAGAAACTGAAGTGTGACCCTTTGTTTTGCCTGACCCCAAGGTCCTTGGTGACACAAAAGGGGACCCCAGCACTGATTCTGCAGCAACAACTGCCTGTTGTGAGTGAGTGTATTTGAGGAGCAGTGACAAAAAGGAATGACCCCAGGTTCTTGTTTCCAGCCCTTGTTTCCCAAGGGACTGTCAAGGACAGAGTCCTCCATGAAGCCTGACTGAGGTGGGGAGATGAAGGTGCTGGAAAGCTCTTCCTTCATCTTAGTGGCTGCATTTCCCTTGAAAACCTCTCCTGAAATGCATGATCTGATCATCCCCATGTACTATTAGGACACCTGGATAATGAGGTTTTTGGTCTTTGCTCTGCAAAGTCTAGAAATTGATAGATTTTTTATTCAGCTGTTTCGTGAAGTGGGTTTTTCTAATATAGGACTGGCAAGGGATTAGAGTGTCTTAGTAGCCCTGCCTTTGTTTTAACCTTCCATTAGTCCATGACTACTTTCTTTCACAATCAAAGTAGACATGAAAGGGATGTTTTGCTTTGCTCTCTTCATTATTCCAGAAAGCTGAAAGTCCCTATTAAAGTTCACGATGGAATCAGGGTGCAGAATGATGGATTTAAAGGTATCATAAAACTCTTCCTGGTAAGTAGTAGTCCTCAAATATATTCCAGTTGTGACCTCAGAGAGGCTGCTGGAGGCATCCCAAGCAGCCATGCACTGGCTCTGCAGATCCTTTGAGATGAGGAAATTCATTTGCATATGGATGCCATGCTAAGGAGGCCAGCCTGGATTTCATTACTGCTAATGATGTGTGTGGGAGAAGTGATTTAGTTTACAGCCAGTGCTAGGCATGGCACAATGAGGAAGTACTTAATTCATACAAAGCTCTTTCTTGCTTCTAAGACCTAAAAATCAGGGGACTTCAAGCAGTTCCAGTGTTACAGATGTGGTGTCTTCATGACCATGAACAGAGCTGTGACTGAGGCAAGGGAAGGAGAGAGAAGGAAACATCAAGATGTAGCATTGATGTCATAGAGGAAAGGAGGAGAAATGAAAGGGAATGAAGAGCAGAAGAGAAGAAATACCAATGGAGGATGAAAAAAACCAGCAGGGAGAATTGGCTCTGCAGAAACTGTGGCTGCCAAGGCTGGATGTTTGGACTTTGGAGGTGACAGAATTTTCTATAGTCTTTGCTATAGTTTTCACAACTCAAAATGCAGGCCTGTGGTAAGATGTCCATCTTCAGAGACAAGTTTCTGAGAACTGGAAAGGAGAAAAGGTACCCCAGGGGACCACTGGAGTTGGAGTAGTTGGGAGTTGTTGCACTCCCTGAAGGCATCTTCCTACTCCACTGTAGCCACCTCTGCTTTTCTAACAGACATTGCCTCAGACAAGGGGGAAAGGAGAGGGGCCAAAGGGGCAGGTTCTTGGCATCTGCTTCAGGGGTCAAAGGGGCTACTATGCTCAGGCAACTTCAGGAAGAGCTGTTTGAACTGGGATCAGTGTCTTGGGTGGTCTCTCAGCTGCCAGTGAAAGATTCATCAAGCAGAAGAAAGGATCCAGAAAGAAGGAATGGGTGAATGAGGCAAATAAATCAGAGGGATTAAGGCACACCATACCAGCATGCTGAAAGTGTCAAGAGCATGCACTGCTCCCAGGACAGAATTTAAAAGATTGAGAAGGCTTGGAAGAGGAACCCAATTCTGAGGTTTAAGGGTACCAACCCCTCTGGTGTTTTATACTCCCCTGCTACCATTGCACAGGGGTAGCAGGGAAGAAGGGCTGTGAGCTGCTATCCATTGCTTGGGCACGGGATCTGACCATCCATCTGCAGCCCACAGTATGAAAACCTGAACAAAGATCTTTCAAAAGGAATTACTCCTGCCTTATTCATGGCACAGCAGCTGGTTGTAATGAATTTGAACTGTTTGGCTGCAATCACCCACAATGCATGCAATCAAAAGGGTTATGGCCCTGCTCACTCCTGCAGCAGCCTGGAAATGCTATCTCTGAAAATACAGGATGGTTTTGGGAACCTTGATTTAAGCATTGTTGTTCTGCAATTTTCTGAAGAGGGAAATCAGCTGGTCAGTTGGACAGGGGGATGTGAACACCACTTCAGTAATCTGTGAAAGGGAAATGCAGTTTGGAGAGTTTCCTGATTTCTGCTTCATCCGAGTTGAACTCAAAGGGTATGGAACAGTGACACTTAGCTGGGGTTACTGGAAATTAAATATTGTTTACTTGATATTGCAATTCAATTCAGAACAGCTGTAGGATGTCTTTAAAGAACAAGCCCCAGCTTTAGCATTTGTGTATCCCTGAGAAAATACTGAGATTTGCTGAACTGATGGCCTTTGCATGTGGTTTTAGGCCAACTGTGGCCTCTTGTATCTTTTAGTATGTGCAAGTCACTTGAAGATCTTCATACCCAGCTGTGTGAAAACAGCACATAGATTTCACCAACTAGAAGAAATGAGAAAGATGATTTATCATAAAAGAAGAAGCAGGAATCAGCTAAATTTAGAAATGATCTGAAGAGCAAAGGTGAGACAAAGTAAAGTGCAATTATCTCCCAGACCAAGGGGAAAAAAAGGAGAAAAAGAGATTATGCCAATGCATTATTTTTACCGGGCCTCTATTGGCAGACTGAATTGTGCTGGGGATGGCTCATTTCTCCTCAGCAGCAACAGCAGGTTTTAAATAATGCTTCATATTTCCCAGGTTTAGCAGATGAAGAAAAGTAATTACTTGGGAGGCAAATAGAGCAGATTTGCAAACAGAGGAGAATGTTTTATGGCCAGACTTGCAAAGATTTGGCTTCTGCAAATGCCAGAAGACTCTGCATCTGCTTTAATCAATGTGGGTTGGTCCTTGTTGATTATTTCTTTGAGATCCTCATGGTTCTTAAGGCAGTAATTTTATTTTATCCAAGACAATGTGACTGTATAGCTTCACAGAGAGGGCAACTTACCTGCAAATTCAAAGTGCACAGCTTTTGAACTGTAAGAACTTCTGGTTCAGAGAAGTCTGAGTTTTGTGTTTTGTTCTGTTTTTGAAATGTCATTGTTCTTTCATGTCTGTATTTAGGACCCATTGGCCTTGAAATGTTGCATGGCTGGGCTTGCAAACACTTGGCTTCTACAGACAGCAGAAGACTCTCTATTTGCTTTGATCGAGAGAGTCTGATTATTTCTTTGAGATCCCCATGGTTCTTGGAGTGGTAGTTACAGACCAGCTACAGCTACATCAACATTCAGCTTTTCTTCATGCAGAGGGCAACTCACCAGCAGATTGAAGCTGAATGCCTGCTCAGTTTATTAGCAAATGACCAAGAGAAAAACAAAAGAGCCTGGAAATGCTGAGCAATGCAGTGGTGGGTGTAGAGACACCCTGTGGTGTCACCTTGACTGCTTTAGTTTTCATGACAGTTGAATTGGGTTGGAGTGTGATGGGATTTGGTCTCCCTGTTTGGTCTCCCGGTTTCCCTGTTTATAGTGACCCTGCTGTAACTTATCTTCTTTAAGATAAGATCTTCTTTAAACATAAGAGGCAAGGAGAGAGGGGAAGAGGGCAAGCAAGCACTGTATATAGCATCTGTAACATTTAATTATATGAGACAGGGATTTTCCAATAGGCCTTGCAACACAAAGAACATTCAGCTATCAGCATCACAGTATATATTTTCTAAATCACAACACCCACACATTTCCTTTGCCAAGTAGAAGTTTTCCCTCCATGGCTGCATATCTAAAATTAGCCTGAAGGTCAAATCTGAATAGAAATACCCTTATCATTGAATGTGCTGGGAATGATTGGTGCAGTGGGCTCAATTTTCCCATAGAAAACCTTCATTTATTTTTTTTTAAGTAACAGTTGCTTTTACAGTCAAAGAGCTTGGAGAAAGGCAAAATGAGGCCTGCTGTATAAAATCAACATCAATATTCTGCTTTCACTGCAAGGCTATTTTTATTGCCAACTATTTTAAATGTAACAAGATGGATATAGTGAAGCCACAGTGTAAAAGATGCAGCAAGAGGCTTCTGAATAGCAAGTCTGAGCACAGACATATGAAAGAAAGGCCTTGAAATTTGGAAGATGTTTGTATATGAAGAAAGACACAATGAAGAATTCTAAGTTAAGAAATGCATTGTTGAGAAGGAGCGAATGGTTCAGGTCTAAAAATAGTTTTTTAACCTGCAGCTGGATTGTGTGAGGACTAAGCAGCCTATGCTGCACAAACGCAAAAGCACCGTCCTGCAAGAAGTGCATTTATCAGCCACAGTGTTTTATTGAGTGCTTTAATAATACAAGTGTACATCAACTGATCCACAGTCAAAAGTGGCAGGTCCCTAAGAAATTTACAAGCACTTTTTTTTTTTTGTTTTTTAAGTAAATCAAAATACATATTAATTTGTTCAATGCAATAGCCTTTTGTGTGGGAAACAGAAGGCTAGTGATAAACACAGTCTTAGTAATGCACAGTGATTCTTGATTTTAAGCTTTTATACAAAACTTGTTCCCAGTAGCATGCACCCACCATTAAAGACTTCAGTACAAAAAAATAACCCTAAACACTACATTTAAGTAGAAATGAGATATAATTCTGAATTTGTTTGTTTTCCCCAAAACCACATGAAAGAAAAAAAAAAAACAAAACAACCCCACACATTAATACAAAGCTTTCTGATAAAGCTCTATACTATTACAGATCCAACATTCTTTGCACTGATAACCAAAATTCCCTGTCTACATTTGAGGGAAACAACTTTCAAGTTAACAGAACAAAAAAAAACCAAAAAACAGAACAAATAAAAATAAAAAAAACCCAAAAATGAAACAAAAAAAAACCAAAAAAAAAGGAAGTAAGGACAACCTTTTGTCACAAAATGGTTCAAGATTTAATAAAAAATAAGAATGAAGGGAAGGGCTATTGATGCACTTAGTGAATGTGCTTGCACAGGTCCAGCAAATCCTAGAGGAGGTTCCTATGTGGCGTATCGCTTGGTCCACTGTCTGGCCATTCTGTCGTGCTCTGCTCTGTTCGTCATGTACTGAGTGGCGATGCTCCCAACCAGGGGGTCAGCTGAAAAGGAAACACAGACTGTGAAATGTGCATCAGCCCTGGCAGGATGAACAAGCTATTTTTAGATCCACATTCGTTCAGTTCTCTTAGGTCTAACAAGGTGTCCACATATGCCAGCCTTGCTTCCAAAGCAGGGAAGGAAGGAGGTGACGGGGGGAGACGGATGGCAATGAGCTATATGTGTCTCGCAAACATATAGCTGAAACAATTTTATAAAGTTCTACCTCACAAAAAAAATGTTCTGGTAATTTTATTTTGAGCTAAAACTCACCATCAGGTGATGTACATTATTTATGGTATTAGATTCCCACAGCTATTCATATTCTCACCTAAGAAGAGGATGAGCTCTAATTCTACTACCAGGTTCAATATTATTTTGTTTTCTTTAAAATACTTTTAGTTTCAAAGCATAAAGAAATGTAAGGAATTAGGGCAGCAAGTACTATTTTCAAAGCAACAGAAGTTAATTCCAAATCATGGGATTTTAAAATTAGATTTATGGGATCTTTCTGAGCACTCCTGTGTCCAGAATGCTTCATGATATGGTCTGGATCTATTACTTTACAAATAATTAATCAAAACCAGTCAGTCCCTTTAAAAAACAATCCAAGACAAGACATTCCTGTAAGTGACTGCATTTCATAAACATTTTTATTTTGCAGAAAACATTTTTTCTCATTTTAAGCAGACAAAATGTACAGTTTCCCCCTTTTTTTGAGGGGATATTTAATATCTTGACATTTCTGCTGCAACAGTAAATGTTCTGAAATTGTACTGTGCAAGTCCAGAGGCACTGATACCACACTTTTCCCTGACTTAGGACAGATGAAGATGACTTCTTGTGAAAGCCAGGTATTAATCAGCTTTGCTGTTGTCTGAAGATGGTGCCACTGAACAATCTGAGCATCAGCTTTCTCAGTACAGTTGTAATCTGAGTGTGGTGCTTGCACTATTAACCACGGAGATTCCCGGGGCAAGATGTCAGGCCTTCTGTCAAGCAGAGTAAACCTGGGTTTTTTTGTTTGGTTGTTGATGATAAGAGTTTATGATAGGGGAAACTTGTTGGCTTAGCCAAAAATTGTTTGATTGGCTGACTGCCACTCTCACCGAATATTAGTGAGTAATATCTACTAAAAAATAAAATTCTTTTGCTTTCCATGCATAACCTGCACTTTCAGGAAGAGCCTGTGATTTGAATGTTAAGTTTCCACCTTCTAAATTAGTAAGACAAATTATCACTGTGACTGCAGTGTACTATGTCCCTGCAGTCTCAGTCCTGCAAACACTTACTGCACGTCTTTACCTCTAATATCTTAATATATCCAGAGGAGGTCACTGAGGCCTGGACTTGATTATTTTTACATGCATGTGTGTAAAAGAAGCATATCTGGTCTAAGATAGAGTTTAAAAGTTGTAGACTGGAAAGTATATCACCTTTGACTCCACAGCCAGGAAGAGAAACTGAATAGGGGATTATCTGAGGGATTTTGTCCTGTGCAAATAGGAGGTTAACAGTCTACAGGCTCTTAAGTAGCAAAAAGTTATTTGTGGCTGGAATGAGGTTTGAGAAGCACTGCAGGGTAAATGGGGAACCTGAGCAATAGGAAAGGGCAACATTTCTCTTTGCAAAAGATGTCCCTAAATAGCAACAGGAAAACCTTGTCATAGTGTTATGGCAGCTTGGGGATGAGTGTGAGAGCACTGCTCCAAATTCCCACATCCTCCTCGGACTCAAGGCCTCTGTGCAAACACTTCCAGAGACTCATGGAGAAATGGAGACTAATGGTTGAACTTGAAAGGAATCTTTGAAGCAAAATTTGAAGCATATTCTGGTTTTCATGCTTGTAGGGGAAGGTGGGGTTTGGCCTCTGAGGAATCAGGCTGGGAAGGGTTGCAGGCATATCACAGCATTACCATCTGGAATGCGGCAAGTTCTCATTGAGGTTTAGTGTGTATTTAAAGTGATGCCTCTGAGATCTTTATAAAACCTTGTATGAGTCAGTGAACAGTGATGTGCTGTAGTAAAGGTTTATCTCGTTCAAATCTGGAAGTTTTTTCATGTGCAGGATGAGTGTTTCTGCGAAAGCATGTCCTTTACATTGCGAGCTGATTTCCTTCACATACTGCATGAATAGTAAGGATCACATCATCATCCCCACACCTGGATGATAATTAGAATGTTTGGTTTCCTAGTGTGGAGTTTCACCTATATCTCCTTTTAGGAGCAAGAAAGTATTTCAAAACCATACATCTTTACAAGGCTTTGGAAGGTACAGGCTCTTCTCTCAACCTCCTCCCAGTACGGGATGGTGTCTCCTTTCCTTTGGGGTGAGAGAATCAGTGAGAGGCGTTCTTGGTAAGGTGTGGAAATCTGTTCAAGTCTGGTAATGTAAAGAACTGGGCTGTTTATTTATCCATGTGTTCAAGCCTTTGTCTCTGCAGTGTTTTGTTTGGCAGTGGAAAGAGTGGAGGTGATGGCCTGTCAGATGTCTGAGGTCTACAAAGTTTTGGTTGTAGGTGCAAATTCCCACTAAGTGACCTGAGAATGAACTATCTATCATCTCAGGTGCTTCCCCCAAGCCAGTGCCTCCCTCCACTGGTGATTGTCTGCCTGTATGAAACAGAACCATGGAAGCAAAGAGAGGTCCTTGCTTGCTGTAGCATGAGCAGGACCAGCTGCACCCACAGCCAGCTGCCAAGCGAATGCTACTAAAAGGTACTTTCAGTAATTACAGCAATGACATTGATTTTTTTCAGTTTGGCTGTGTGTTTTGTTGGCTATAACAATATTAAATAAAAAACCAAACCCACAGTTTGGGAAAGCCACTTGCTCATTTGAGAGCAAGGAATTTATTTCAAGGAATAGAAAAACAGTTGTTGACAGTGAGGCTCAGCTATTTCACATCTCTGTCAGAGGGTCTGGAGCTGTGTCACACGTAAATATTTATGAGGACTTTGAAAAGGACACTTTAATAGGTGCTTGAGGAACTGGCTTATTTTAGCAGTTGCTCTGAAGCCACAAAGCCATCAGGAGGCACAACTGCTCTGTTTGGGAAGCCAGGAGAGCTGGCAAGGAAGGAAATTTAAACTTCAGACCAGAGCCACCCAACCAGGGGCGCAGCGGCCAATTTGAAGCATCATGCTGCATTTGTGCCACAGGACAGTGTGTGAGCTCCAGAAATGCCATTGGTCTCTCCCTGCAGCTGTGTGGGCAGCTCCAGCCAGCAGGTCCAAGGGGACACATCTCTCAACACTTCATGAGTCACGAGTCACCACTGCTGTGTAACTCACCGTGACAGGCCGTAACACAGAGACTACAAGATAAATTGAACCATCTTAATTAAAACAATTAAAAGATTTAGCTCCCAACATGAACAAGTCTTTGTTATAGTGCCCAAGTCCTACCAAATATTAAGGATGAAGAAGAAATCCTACAAAATACCAAGTATGAGGGAGAAACAATGGTCCCCATTTACCCCTTTATGCTATATAGCACATGGCTGAACACCACCTGGTGCTCAGCTGGGCTGCACTGCTTAAGGGTTATTGTGAAATATGCATTAGTAGGGCCAAATATGTATTTATAAAACAACCACTGCATAAACTATCTAATTAAGAGATGAAAAGGAAAATTGGATCTCAAAATTCATAACAACATTTTTCTTTTGTTTCCATTTCCCACTACCAGAAAGCTTTCTTCTTTTCCATTTGTATATATCTGTGGTTTTAATCTTGATGCTAGAAATCTATAACTAGTCAACTGCTCTAGTTTTTACTGGTTTTTTCCTCCTTAAAGAAGTAGCATGAATCAGGGTTAATTACAGAATTTTACTCTAAACAGGACTGTGTCCAAATTACAACAATTACCAGGGGACAGGAGTATAAAGCTATGCCAGGAGTGTGTTGTTGAAACAATCTTGTGAAAGAAATAAAAATAAACCCACAATAAATTAATAAAAAAGCATATCTATGCAACTCATGGCCTGGCAGGAGATCACCAGATGTGTGGTGGCTGGCTTGAGAGCTGGGATGGCACTCTCTGTGCACAGCTCCTTCCCTGTCCTGTGGACAGGAATGGGCTTCCCAGCCTTTGGGGTGCTGGTGGCTGTTCCAGCCTGGAGGAGCTGCTGCAACTCTGTGGACCCAGAAATCTTTAGGCCTTCTAATTTACTGTTCCTTCTAAAAACCCACCCTAGGATGCCTCCATAACCTTTAACTTGTGTGAAGGAAATTCTTTATCCTGTACTCTGATTAACTCCGTGCAAAATATTAACACACCAGGAATTACAGGATCAAATTTCACATCAGAGGACAGTGCATGAGTAATGAAAAATATATAAAAAAGGCATCATATTATACAGGCAAGAACAGAAGCTAGGGTTCAGCAATGTAGTCTACAAGGAAAATGCCAATCTAAAGAACTAGACTATGAAAAAAATCTTCTGGATGATTTACAGGAAGGGTGCAGCTGCTAAATCCCTCCTCACCTCACCATATGTAATCCTCATGTTATATTAGAATTCATGAAATTGCCCTGTATTTATGTGATTTTGAAAGCTGGGTGAGCTGGAGGAGCTTGTCCCTAGCTTAAAAAGGTTGGATGCACTGCTCCACAATACCTTGTCATCTTCTTTTGCAGCCACTTAATATGACTGTGTAAGGAAGAACATTTGTGCCTCATGTCTATTGTAAGGCTAATCAAATTTACAGTTCAATTCTAGGGAGTTAATGCTATTGGGGATTTGGATGAGCTGAGGTTTGGTCATTACAAAATTTCAGCTGTGTTTAATGCTAGTTAAACTGCTTTATCATTCAGAAGGCAGACTATAATTCTTCTTTAAAAACTACTTTCCCCCCAAATAAATGAAAATATATTGCTACACTGTATTTTTCTCAGCTTGTATTTTTACAGCTATTTCTATGTCAGCAAGTAGCAATTTCAGAGCAGAATTCATCTCCTGGGCTTTGCAATGCTCTTTTAAAAATACAGCAAACATACTCTAGTGAAATAAAAAACGGAGATGGTGTGTTTAACAGCTTGATTTCAACGTGCCTTCCCCATCAACCACACAATGTGCAATGAAATTCCAATCGGTAATACCAACATGGTTAAGGAGACACACATTTAGACTTAAAACGTACATTACGGATGTTTGTATGCATTTTATATATTTTTTATGAGCATTTATAAAGTAGAATTTTATTTCCATTGCAGTATTTTGCAGTTTTAATAGAGAACAGCTGATGGAGCCAGTTATCACATCACCACAAGTGGGTTCTCAGAAGATTTCTGGAGTACCTTAAAACATAAAAAAACCACAGCCCTATAAAAACCTCACAGTTTCTTCAGCCAAATATTTAGAATGTACTTTTTTTCTTGGTCCAGTTTAGATTCAGCTTTGTATCAGGCTGTAAACAGTTGGGCTCCAGCTGAAGAGCAGAACTAAAGTGGAAGAATTTCCAAAGGTTAGATGTAATTTGAAAGGTCTTACTCCTTCTCCTGAACTAAATGACTCCATGCTCATAGCTGTGAGAGCACCCCACTGAGAGGCTCTACAGAACTACCTGTACTGAAACAGCAGTCAGCAAAAATTAAATGTTTCCTATTCTTTGGACAGGATGTGTGACATGAAACAAATAAGTAATTTTCTAGTTACTTTAACTTCAGCTACACATTTAGAAGAATTTTTGGTTTAGGGAATACTACTGGTTTTTGTCTGTTTCTTTTAGGACAGCCTATCTTATCAGATATTATGCTGTATTTATTTTTCAATTAAAAAAAAGTGGAGTGCTTGAGCTCTTTTTTTTAAGGAAAAGTCAATGTGCTCTCTATGTTATCTACAGGATACCTGTATTGGAGTCATCTTTATACAGCAGTACAGGCAGGATTAGTTACCCCAAAACCAAACCTCCCCAGAATAAAAGTTCATATTTTCAGTAACTACATTTTGTTTGGTGCTTTCATTGCAAACAACAGTGAAGGGCAGAATATACTCCCATATTGGCTTGCAGCAAAAGCCAAGATTTTGGAATGCAATTTTTGTTGGTTTTAATATTGTACCAATCTTTAAGATCCAAAAGGCAAACTAAAGAAAAAAAAAAAAAGTTAGGACTGGGACAAACATAAAAACTAATACTTCACTGAAACACCAGTTTTCTTAATGGTGTCAGTTTGGTTTCTTAATGGTGTCAGCAAATGGTGACAGTTTGATTCACAACAAAACCACCCTTAAACTGAATTTAAAAATTATTTAATATGTAATTATACTTTCTTATGTTGTTTTCAGTGGTATCCAGGTTAGTGTTATAAAAAGACCAGTCAGTGAAAACTGCAAAGGCAGCGTGAGACATGCTATACCAAATATGTCACAGAACAATTTAGTACTCCAAGAGGAAGGGATTAAGAGAAGATGAATTGTTTGTGAGTAATTTTATTTATTGTGTCACTTTGCCTCGGGAAGTTTTCATAGTTAGCCACATATCACCTATTTCAAACTCAGGGAGCTCCTAGAAGACCATGTCAAGGATACTGTGAATCTTGATGTAGAAAATGAGATATGTGAAATGCATCACAGCATCCTTCAGTGATCTTAGAGCAGCTGTGTTGCTCTCTTTTGCTATCATTAATAATAATGCACAGACTAAGTCATTCTTTGGGGGCTGAGACAGGTGAAGTAGCCCACTGAATTACTCCACTAACCTTTCACCTTTGAAAAGAGTGCTCAGACCCAGGGCACGAGTGAAAAGGAGCGCGGCAGCGCTAATCCCTGTTTGTGCAGCAATAAAACGGGCTCGCGGTTGGGAGCCTGATCAACACACGCGCACAAACTGGAACAACAGCGTGATTCAAGGCAGAACAAAGGGTGGTAGCAGGGCTCTGAATTGCTTTACACAGCCTACAAGCTGAACTACAATTTATTCCTGACTTTCACAAAAATCACAATTTCAACTATCCACATAGAATGTATTTAACCATCTGCAGGGCTCGTTGAAAGCAATACAGAAGAATGATAAAGTGATCAATGAACACTGTATAGAAAAAGAGAACAAATAAAATTAGTTGTTTCAGTAAAGAAAAATGGTTGTCACTGGAGGAGAAAGGAGCAAATTCTAGAAAGATCAAATGTCTACTAGGAAAAAAGTGAAGGTAATATCAATTTTAGAAATTATAGTTCACAGTAGAAACCATATAATATAACATACAATGAAGTCTGCTTCTCATTTCGGGAACTAGTTTTACAAATTTGTCTGCTCACTTCTCAATGTTCAATAGAAACATTCTAATATATACAGAAAGAAAGTCAAGTGGTCTTACAGTGGTGCCTTAGCTTCCCATCTGTTAAGCCAGACTAAAGTTTTTCCATCACCCAGGAAAAGTCTCTAGATATTTTCATAAATGTGGCTGTACAGATGTACACTGCAAAGAAGGCTGCCACCCATGTCTTGACTCTAAATTTTGAGCTCTGTAGAATTCCCAGAAATACATTTGACTTCTGATAAGTTTGCACAATGATTGCAGTTACACAAAAATTAAGGTATACGTGATTTGATTACGATGTCCAAACTGTTGTCTGGAGAAAAAAGTGTTACCTATCTTCAAAAATAAAAGAGCTCTGCAAATCTAGTTTAGGAAACATCCATTTACTAAAATATCCATTTTGTAAGCATGGAGGGAAAAATTCATTCCTCTCTCTAGACTTGTGTTTGATTGCTGTCAGAGTACCTACCACAGACCTGTGTGAAATATGAGGCTGCCTAAGAAAAAGATGTTTCAGAAATAAAGAGTATTATCTGGCCCAATTTTATTAACGCAGCTCTTGAAGGAAAGTGTTGGCAGTGATTCATCTCTGTATCTTGCCAAGGGAAATCATTCTTGTTTAAAGAGAAAGATTTTTTTTTTTCAGTCTTCAGTTTTTAGCAGGATTTCTATAAACTTTACTGGCTGACTGGGAGTTAGCTGAGGCAATCATGGATCAGCGAGGCACAGTGTACAGATCTTGAAGAGTTGTCTTTAATTAAGGAAGAACATGCACCTATTAGAAGTGCCAGTATGCTGGAACAATTAAAATTCTGAAATAACACACTTCACTTTGATGCTTGGATGCGTCTCAATATTAAAAGCACAGATACATTAGCAATGTGTCTGTTCATAATAACTTACTCAATTGAGAAGCAGTTGTTGCTATTAGAAAAAAAATTAATAAAAAGGTGTTAGTAACTGTAGAACTTAATTTGAAAGACATTACATGGCATGTGGTTTGATAAAATTTGAAGAAGCTACAGCAATATGCATTTACCTTGTGGAAGATGGCTGTGAGCGGATAATAAGAAAATCACAGCCCTCGGATCTCAACATGTTGTCAAGCAACCAAAATGCTAAGACCTATAATTAAACTGGCTTTTATCCATAGGGTCATAAGTGTATTTTCAGAAAAGCACCATGGATGTGATTTTTTTTGTGTGCCTGAAGATTCAGTAAGAGAGGGATAGCTGTTCTGTAGGAATGCTCGTGCGTTTGGCATTTTTTCTGTCTAAAAATAATGGAACCAGTTTTCCTCTGGATTTGTCTCTCTTTATTTCCCACTAATCACCTCCTCCAGGCAAAGGATTGACCTATGGGTCTTACACATCCTGAGCAAACAGTTTAACCCTTAAGCAACTGAGGGTAAAGCTATTCCCTGTGACCATGCTTTGTGAGGGGTTAGACATCCTACAATCACATGTACCAAAGGTAGATTACTCTGCAAGAAAACCAGGAGGTCCTATAGGATCCACTTACCATGTGGACTCCCAGAGGACAGGAAGGGAGGAGATGTTACTGCCATGGTCTGGTCTTTTAGACACTCAGAAAAAAAATGAGTCCTAAAGCCATTTTCACTCTTAGAAGAGTGTTTGAATGTGAGCAATATCAAACATCTTCAACTTAAACACACCCATTTTAGGTCAGATGCAGGAGTCATCTGAATCCTGCTCTTGAATCTATCCCTTTATACCTTTATTGCAATTCATCCTTAGAAAACAGAAAAGCCTACATATGCTATGAATGCTGCTTATTTTGGTTTAATCTGATTTTCCTCTTCTCGGACGATTAAATCTCATCATTAATTTGTCAAATTTAAATCCAAACCTCATTATTAATTTGTCAAATTTAAATCCAAATCTGCTATTAAGAATCCCATAAAAATGTCAAAAGAATACAAGAGGCCTTTATTTACAAAAGGTGGGGTTAGTGAAGAATTTTATCCCTCTAAAGGCCTACTAAATGAAACTCTTTCATAGCCCTGGGCCTGAAATCCCTTGGCAAGCTGAACATCCATTGGAACAGGAATAGGAACAAAGATTTGCCTTGCATGAACACTTCCATGAACCTCCTACTGTTACCCAATAACACAAAAAACAGTCAGGCCTCTCCATTCCCTTCCTATACAGGTAATAACTGAGGAATCAGCAGGTGAGTGAGAAAATAACCCCATTTTAGCAACCAACTGGACTATCCACTTCTAGATTAACTTCAGAATATGAATATAATTATGCCTAATTATGAACAGGTTCTAATAGGACTAGAAGGAAAAAACAGGTTAAACAAAATAAGTAGCAGTCATCATGTAGGCAAGTTTTACTCTGGGATTAGTTGCATGATGTTACATGCAATGATGTTACGTGGCAATGCCGAAAAAAGATTGAATTTGTGATGTTTTACAGCAATAATTTCTTATTTAGTAACAGTTAAAATAACTTTATTTGGAAATCTTATCTTTCCTGCCTGAGGGGTCACATTGACTCCACTGGCATGCCTGACTAAATGATAATCACTTTGCAAAATTATTTCAGGCATTGGCATAAAGAGTTCTGAGATTGAGACATAGAAAAAAGCTACACAAGGTAGAGATGAAAAAGACACAGAAGGTCATTAAGGAATTCCTTCTGCTAGTATAATATTATGTCTTACAGTAAGTTCTACTTTCATGCCACTTTATACAGCCACTCTATCTAATCAATATTATAAAAACCCAAGCAACAAGGATTCCAGCCCCTGAGAATTTTCTGAAATCAAATTCATCTTGGAGTTGTAAATGCTCCACTCCATAGAAGGGCCTTTTTCTAAGCCTTGTACAGACGGAAAATTCTACAAACAATTTACTAATCAAAGCTCTAATTCTGCATCCCACATGAATATGAAATCTTACAGTACAGCCCATCCTTAAATTTGGGACAATTGCACCATGTATTTTGGTATTTAAGTAGCTGTCTACAACTCCATCTAACACACCTGAATTTAATTTGCTGTGAAAATAGGGATTCTGAAACACACACACTGCATATAATTTGTTTTATTTGTTGCCTTTGATAGATCTGCAAAACTGTAAAAAACAAACAACCGTTTCCTCCTCCCCTGCTGAATAAAGTAGAAAATTAGCCATGCAAAATATGAGAGACATGTCTTGCAGCAGTGTAAATCATCTCTGAAGGTAGAATCTGAATGACTCAGGAATACTAATTTCTGAAATCTTATGCAAGAAAGTGAGAGACTAAATGATTTAATAGCTAACATACCCAGGCTTATAAATTTTGCTTTTCAGGACTGACTCTACATTCTTATTGGGAATCTGTTACCCAAATGTAGCAGGCTTCCTTTCAGGAGCTTAAAGAATGTGGAGCAGTGTGATTTCTATGGTGAAACAAAAATAATTGTATTTTAGGAACAGGAAAAATCAGTCTTAAAAATAGTCATGCTAAATAGGTTCCTGAGGGTGGTTCACAGGCAGTTAGAAATGTATGGTAAGAAATTTGAAAATCTGTCCTTGCCTTCACATTAAAAAAGGTACACAGGGAAAAAGAAAATCAACAAACACCCAAAACAAACCCCCACTTAGAAAAATGGAACAAAGTCTAAATGAAAAATCTGGAGTATAAAAGCTCAGCAGGACTGATGCCAGTTTACTCCATTTGAGATTTGAACTATTTTTACTGACTGGGAATAATTAATATTAGATTACATTTTTGTGAAATTAGAATGTGATGTCTAAATCTATTGATTTCCTAGTTTTATGTATTTTTTCTTGAAATATATACAGTTACATTAGTGAGAAAAATATATTCAATAGAATGGGTTAAGCCTGCAAGTGATATATCTGCTTCATAAAAAAAAAGATTCCAATGTGATTAAAGACATGTCTGTATTGGCAGACAAAACCTGCATGAAACAAAAAAAAATACATCGAATGACTGTAAAGTATTAGAGTGTATTTTAAAAGGCAGTTTGCTTTCTATCTTGGAACTCATTGAAATTAACCTAGAAATCTGTATTTTATATATGAGCAATAACAAAGAACCTTATTTAAATACTTCACATTGTTAAACATTTAACGTTGCTGACTTATTTTGGTCTTGGGTCACACAAAGATTTATTATGTGGATGCACCAGAGTACCTGTCTTCTCTCTGAGCTAATGGGCATAGGAAACCTCCACTGGTAGTATTTCAAATTACATATGTTTATTGGAAAGAAAATGAATTGTAACCTTTTGTATTTGTAGCATCCATCACTCATGCATTTTCTCAAGGACTTCTAATTTAATGCTGGTTAACCCTAAGCTTAAAGAAACTCTGTGGAGAAACTTCTTGAGCAGAAATCAACCAATTTTTAAAAGCCTGGTATGTATATTTATCATAACAGCTTTTATAAGTTTCATGTAAAAAAACCAAACCCAAAAGCAGGTGTATATTTTTCCAGCTTTACTTCCATTTTGTAATAAGACTGTATTTTAGATGTTCTAGAAACCCTTTCTGATGAATAATAAAAATGAGGAGCAGTTAAGTGTTGTGACAAGACTCTTTTTTCTTATGAGTGCCAGTTACATCCCTGTACATTTATTTCTTGTCACAGATGTACAAACCCTCTTTACTGATTTGGATTTTAGTCAATCTCTGATTTAATCAGATGACATTTAATAAACTGATGGTTGGGTATTATTATGTCTGAAGTTCAATTTTTCTCACATCTCCTTAAGCAAAAACAAATTAGGAGCCAAAACATTATTGAAAAGGACAAGAAATCATTAACAGCATGGTCAAAGCTTTTCCATTTAAGGAATGGTTGAAATCTAAGGTGATTTCTTTGAGAAGGTGAAAAACCACAAAATAAGATGTGACAGATAATTTGGTAAAGAAGATTAAAAAAAAAAAAAGTGGTCTTGTTTATCTTTTCCATGGCAAGAAAGGAACACAAACAAAACCCTATCACATTTAGCAAAAGTTACAAGAATGCTTCACACATCAAATTGTTAAGCACACACAAAAAGTATCATGTAGGAATACTACAAGGTGATTTAGGAAACTCAAAGAAGAATTAGAAAACTTGGCAGCCATGCACCACCTGAGCTACCATTGCGAAGTTTTTACTGCTCATGCTTCAGCACATAATCTGATCCTTAGCTGTGGCTAGGAGGGAATTTCCTTTCCTGTGTATTACTGTGTCAGTAAAGTGCTTTGAAGGATTTTTTGCACTTTTCTCTGAACCACTGAGGGAAGAGCAGTTGCAGGCAATGTACCTGACTCAATGAGTAGCGCTGGTCTTCTGCTAGAGAGTAACTGTACTCCTTCTACTCATTATTCTTTGCAGAGATACATCAGAAAAAAAAAGGAACAGGGTAAGTGTGTGTGTGACTGGCATCTGGAGCTATAGCTAATGACTGCATCATGCCTCGGATACCACAAAATCCAGATTTTATTTTAAAAAAAACAATCTCTACCATTTGCTTTCTAAATTACATAAATCCACCAATTTTCTCATGTAAATATTTCCAGACACTTTTCGGAAGAAAAAAAAAATTAAACAGACTGTAGACTTCTGAAACCATAATGGGGGGTTTAAAACAAAGTATTTCTAAACAATCTTACTTCTATAGTTGTGTTAATCTTTTTAATGAAGTCTTGTGAGCTTTGAATAGCCTAAATCTAAACACACTAAAAGCCTCTATGCTCACAAATAATGGTCTTCTACCCATAAGGTGTTGTCAAAGTGCAACTGAAAAGAGCAATGATTTAGGCCAACATCAATAGTAATCCTGATCCAAGCCTCCTCCCCCTGCACACATAATTAGGAGATATTCCAAGACATATTTTCCTGAGAACTACTAAAGGGATGACAGTTCACAAATGTTTTCCCTGCTGTTATAATAATCCCCACAGTCATGAGTTCATGTTGAGGGGACTTAGTCAACTGATAAGAACAATCTTGTAACAGTTTCATCAGCTTTTCATGGCAAAGGAAATTAATTCTATTTCAATGCATATCTATATGCAATTTGCATAACGTGCTGCTGCATTTCTTGCATTTACATCTGTTTAATACCATGTTTATAGATCATGTCCACAGAGTTGAAGATATATAGGTGTATGTGTCTGCAAATATTTAAAGACCAGATGTATAGCAAGTCTCTTCCTGGCAGTGCTGAGAGGCTCCTAGTGAGACTTCAGATGTGCAAATCCCATGGGAAGTACTGAAAACCCTGCCAGCTGTCAGGCAGCAGCTTTAGGTGCCTAAATGCCTTTAACATATTGGTACTGTGTGTTCAGCTCAGAATATGAGAAGCTGTAAGTGATTCAAACTATAGAATATAAGCTAGTATTGTATACACACCACAGCATAACTGTATAGCACAGTTATCTTTTAAAAGGAATGGAAAGAGAAAGCACTGATGAACTACCAAGAATTTGTAAATATCATCTCTAGATTCTACGATATGATCAGTGCAAATATGCAAATTTACCTATGTAGCAGGTTCTGCAGAACAGGCAGGGGAACATACAGTATTTATAGACACACACAAGTACTTTCGAGCAAAAAGAACTTCATGGGATCTCTTTGCTCATGTTTTTCCCAAGACAACCCCACCTTTGACGAAGCCATTCTGCACTCACTGAGAGCAGAACAAACCCCATCAGTTTTATGCTGCATTTTCCTTTCACGCTCCCTTAGGACAACTTCTCAGGATGGTCTTCATGCCAAGCACCCCTTTGCTGTGCTCCCCATCCAGCAGCACCGAGGCACCAGAGCAGCCCCACACTGCACTTGCTCTTTGCTGAGCCAGAGCCTCCTGAGCGAGCTCATCTCGTCTGGAGACAACTCCCGCCAGAGATGTAAAAAGGAACAGAAAGGTTATGTTGCAACTCAGAACAAACCAAAAACCATTACTCCCTGAACTGATTCCCGCCTGCTTTAACTTCCATTTACTATGTCTTACTTGTTGCCATGCTTGAGTGACATGGCATAGAGTATTTTCCTGCTTCAGATACAAAGAAAGCATTTTCCATTGTGCTGAAACAGCCCAGAAACCTGCCCACTTCCTGACAGAGTACAGTATACAAACTCTGAAGAAAAGGGAAAAAACAGCTCCAAGCTAAAGAATATAAATAATCTCAGACAACAGAGCAATTTCATTGTTTACATGACCCTTTGCTGCTTACAAAAAGGATATATGGGAAAATGAGATTGTTTTGTTGTATGTCTGATAGTAGTGTGTTGTGACATTGCACCTGGTAGCCTGTGGGAGCCAGGAAAGAATCAAAGTAGATGGCTTAGCCTGCCTCATAAAATTGGACAAATTAATATTGTTTTACCAACTTAGAAGTATTTCAGTCATTTTCCAGAATATCCATCACATTTGACAAATCTACTCAAATATGGATTATTAAAGAATGAGTATTTATAATTTTAATGAGTATTTATAAGGAGTACTTATAGTTTTCCTGTCTTCTATATGCCTTATTCAAAAAGGAAACAAAGTTTCACTAGAAACCACAACAGCATGTACTTGGGCAGAGGAAAGCCCAAGAGCCCTTTTTGATAAACTGAACAAAGCTGATAAGATGTTAAATGAAAAAGAAAAAATTCAGATTGGATTCTGAAGCAGTTTCTGATAGTAGCAAAACATGCAGATTATGGCTTTAAGAAAAAAATTACAAGAATGAGGAAAATGAGAAGTGGCTCATCCCTTGAACTTGCTGTCATCCAGAGTTTCTAAATTCACTTCACAACTGGGGGTGAGGGGAAAAGAAGGAATGATAATTGGGAAATCTAAAAAATTGCAGAAGGAGCACCTGATGTGAACTGGCACTGACAGAAAGCAGCCTCTGCTATAGGGAAGCACCAGATGAGGAGGAACATGGTACATGCTTCCTGCTAGATTGAGATATATGGAATAACAGAGAGAAACAAAGATACATCCAGGCTGCTGAGTGGTGAGGAGCATGGACCTGTTCTTCATTATCTAGGGCTGGGTAGCTATTTTAAAGTTGGAACATGGAAGCCAAATAGCAGAGCTGTGACCACAAGTCAGCCAAATTCCCACTCAGAGCCAAATGCTCCAGCATGGAACAGATTTTATTATTACAGCTATGTTACATTTTCCTTTATTAAGCTGCCTTGGATTTATTTTAAACTTTTTTTTTTTTTTTGACAGGAAAGTGTTTTCAAGTATCACATTAATTCTGAAAATAGATCTTTTTTATTGATACACTGGACATCTATTAGTGTATTAAAATGCATGCTGCTGTGGCTGGGGCTTTGCTGGCTGAAGAAGCAGAGCTATTCCTGTGGAACCTGATGCATTGACACACACCTGGTTTTTAAGTGGCTGTGGCAGTTCTGGCTCTTGGTGCCCCTGTGCCAGAGATGATCAGCTCAAAGCAGTGTCAGGAGCATGGAGTGTGTCAGTGGGCATCAAAGTCTGGCAGCCTCACTCCAACTCCTGGTGGGAGATATATTTTCCTGAGAAGGTTTAAGTGAACCTACTCCCCTTTGTTTGGGGGTGCAGAATACAATTCCATGGGTATTGTATTGTATATTGGGTATTCCAGGTACTTCTGTCAATACCTTATGCAAATTTGTAGAGATTGTGGAATTTCTATGAACAAACATTTGGATGAAGCTTATAAACCAAATACCAATACAAATTCAAAATGTGGAGGTGGAGGTGCTTAAAGCTTTCTAGACAGCAAATCTATCCATGTTGCACTTGGAGATATGAACCCTATCTGGAGCAATTCCAACAGCTGGACTTGGGATGGCTGCTGAAGGCAAACCTGCCATGGGACAGGGCAGTGGCACTGCAGCAGGACACCAACTTCCCTCCAAGAATGTATACTGCTGTCTGAAAGGGAAATGGGCTGCGAAATCACTAATTCAGTTTCCTCCTCTGCATGTTGTCTGACTTAAATCTCCCCACCTACTCGTGTTTTGCAGAGGTTCTGGTAACAGCAGCAATTCCAGCAGCTTTGTAGCAGGGCAAATACCGTTCAGGCTTTTAGGGCTTTTAAGATTATGTTGAAAAATCACTCTCCAAAGTGCTGTTTTAGATCCCATTGAGGATCAAAGATATGCATTAAATTACACTATTGAATCCTTTTCTGCAAAAGATGACAGGACTGGGATTTTATACCCTCAGCAACAAGAGTACAGAACCTTGCACACCCTTAGGAAAATGATAAGAGAAAAAAAAAAAAAGGAAAAAGAAAAAAAGAAAAAAAGAAAAAAGAGGAAAAAGAATAACATAATAACTGAATCCCATATCTAAATTTTCTTAAATACCAGTACCTTCATGCAGGTGTATGTAGGGGTGTTAATATCTTTTGGCAGACCTAAATCATGCCAAACCACATGGATAACTTGTAATTGCAACAGAAAAAGAACAATAATAGCATGTTATCCAAAATTGCCTGTTATACCACCTCTGTGATAAAAACAAGAAGTTTCTGGGGAAAATAAAGGCAAAATGCAAGGATGACTCATATGAATAAAGCTTAAAAGCATGTCTTGTGTCCCTTAGTGAGACATGTAAATATCCCCATAGCCTTAGGATCTTTGACTTTGCTTATCTATGCTTAGATAAATGTAAGTCATTAAATGCACAGCCCCATTACTTCATGTGGGTTAAAAAAGTATGAAACCATCCAGTAAATTAATGATTCATGGCAGTACTTGTAAAAAACAGCACATCCACTTCTAACCGGGGTACAATATATTTGAAAGCCACAATGTACGTTGCAGAGATTTTAACATAAATAGTCTGCTTTTCAGATGTGCTGTGCAACTGCAGCTACTATAAAAATTGATGGGTCTCCCATCGAAGTAATGTAGTGCTACTTGTCCAAAGTAATGTAGTGCTACTCATTTACTCTCATGAGTACATTTATTGTGAGGACACACATGCTTCAGCCTCAAACTACGTTCACAGCAAACTTTACAGGTGACACAAACCAAACTGCCTCACACTTTATGGTGACTTTAAAAGGTAACCAGACTAGCATCTTTACACTGATAATATGTTACTGAAGCATCTGAGAGAAGAGCAACCAACTCGACTAGTGCTGACCCCAGTGAAGTGGGTACTGCAGGCAGATTTTTGAGGGTATCCTTTGCCAGAGGTTAATGCAGAGGTTTTGCCCTTTCTAGCAAAAGCTTTTTCTTTCTTTTTTTTTCCTTTTTCCTCTTTCCTTTTCCTCTTTTCCTTTCTCCACCATTTCACTCAATTGGGTTAAAAAGCAGACAAACAGTGAAAATGACAGGGCTAAGACAGAAATAACCTTCAGTGGGGCTGCCAAGTGAGATAGGCACATCCAACAGGGAGTGGTAAATATTTCCACCTGGATGACGGTGATGATGAGCAGGTTATTCTGTCTAGCTCATGTGCCTCATGCCCCAATGAACTCCAAGAATCAGGAGCATTCAGGAAGGATGAGTGCAGTCAGGATGAGCAGGGGAACAGAAAGCCTCTCTTACAGAAGGAGGCTCACAGACACAGGTCTGGTAGTGTGCATCAAATAAAGACAACAAGTGAAGAGGATGGTTCTTAATTAGTACACCAGGAGTGAAAACCAGAAGAATGGTCACTTAAGATATAGGACGAGACTTGCTTAAAAACAAGTGGGTATAAAACTCCTGTGAGTCAGTTCAGGTTAGGAATCAGGCAGAGGTTTCTGAAGAGCAAAGCAAGTGAGGCTCTGTAGAGCCCTTCAGCAGTTACTCTGGCTACAGTTGCCACCCAAATGTTCAGCCTCATGTTTGTGGGAAAGCAATATCCTGGCTGGCCACATCTCAGTCTGCCACTCATCCTCTGTGTGCAACCCCTGGCATGTCCTCATCGCAGGAGCTCGCAGGGAAAAGGGCCAGGAGCAGCAGCAGAGCATTTCGTTTCAGAATGTCAACTGAGGGATAAAATCATCACTGACTCTGGAAACTGCATGTGGGGAAAATGGTAAGGAGCCAGAGCCAGAGGATGACACCAGAAGGGAAGAGGCTGGTGTGAGGGAGAGGTAGGCTTTGTTCTGATGTTCTAATCAAGGCTTAGCTGTGTGCTATTAAGCAGACACAATTTGATGTTAAGACTGCTCAGACATCGTGGATAATCAGGCCAGCCAAGTTCAGATTTTGAATGTGAAGAAGGAAGCCATGCAAAGAAAAGTGTTGCAGTGTTACAATTTATTTTCCCTGAAGCATTTACAAATGATATTTTTCCTGGGGCTCAAGAACCTTTGGCAGGGCCAAGATGGCAGTGATCAACTGAGAAAAATAAACATTCTAACCCAGGTCAGCATCACCAGCTCTGTAACTATAAAAAATAATTAATTTGCTTAGCACTTCAAACTCAGTAAAACACAAAATCTCAACGGCCATCTGCACTTGAAAGCTCTTTGGATTAAGGCAGCGTGGAAATTTACACTCCCCAGGCTCTGTTTGAACACTTAAAGTATAGTTGACTTTTAGTCCAAGTGAGACAGGTTTTTGTAACTTAATACATTTTCAAAGTGGGGAGTGTCCACACATGGAGTTACTCTGCACTAACTAACTGCCCACACAGGCCAGCCCTAGCAGCTAACACTGGAAGCAGGCATTTTCAGCACTCAAGCACAGAGCCTATAAACATTCACTCACTCACTCACTCACTCACTCACTCACTCACTCACTCACTCACTCACTCACTCACTCTCATGAAGGTGAAGGTATTTATCAGGTTTTGTGGGGTTGCTCAAGCACATGCCAAAGTATTTGCAGGACTGGAGCCCTGATTTGTAGAAAGGGACGTGTGCTGTGGCCTGGAGTACCACCTCAAAGAAATATACGAATGCCTGCACTGGGCTAGTGTATCCACCATCTCCCCCATCCCCCTGATACATTTGGCTCTCTCCCACTCCCAGATAATGCACACGTGTTCAGTAGTACACAAACCCTAAGGCACCCCTTCCCCCCATGGAAAAGTCAGCCAGCTGTTACAAAATTCAGACCTTTCATTAACACAGTTTAGTGGCTGATACCGCCAAGCAAAACAGAGACAATTAATAATAATCAGGACTGAAGGGTCTGAGACAGCTTATGAGTAAAGGATTGTATTAGCTGCTTAAAAAGGACAAACTTGCTCCTGCCTGGAGTGATAGGGAACAAAGGGCGGTGATGTATAACCAGGGAGGAAAGGGACTCTCTCCGTGGCTTTTGTAGATTACTGTGTGAATGACAGGAGCTGCAGGAGCAAATACCTCCTTTCATTTGCTCAGCCTGCTGGAGAAGAATAGCAGTGCTTGCCAATGAAGCTGCAGCTGTGCTTCAGTGCCGTTTAATCACTGTGTATGGCCGAGGGTAAATTAGCTGCCATTCTTACTCCTATTTGTTGTTCTAATGAAGATTTGCATAAATGTAAGAGTAGGGGGTAACTGATACTTGATTCTTCGCTTCAGAGGCCAGGGTGGAAGACTCGCCCATCCTGCGTGTTTATGTTTGTGGGAGATTCAGTGTTGCCTTTCCATTTGACCTGATCTGCTTCTGGCTGATGAATGGTGAAAAAAGAGTTCAAAGTTGCTTATCAAATCGAGACCCCTGTTGTGTTTCTGCCTTTAGAAAGGGGTAGACTAGTTAGACGAAGAGAGGACTCAGGGATTAGAAAATTACTCCTAGCTGACAGAGAGGAAAAAATATATATGCATGTTTCTGCAGCTACTTATGTGTATATATATGTGATGTATTTCCATGACATGTATCAGTGACATATCCATCCATCCATCCATCCATCCATCCATCCATCCATCCATCCATCCATCCAACCATCCAACTGATGGTAAGTAACCAATAATTTTTTAATGATAAAATATCACCAAAAAATAATGGGACAGGCAGTACACCTGCAACATATTAGGCAATATGACAAAAAGTAAGGACTTGTAAATTTCTGCAAGCCTTCTGCTGTACATCACGAACATTCAAAGTTCACTTTTACATAAAAGAATATCTAACATGAAACAGGCCATTTCCAAGGAAGGCAAAAATGACTCAGCACTTCAAAAATACCTGCCATCAGTGTCTTGTGAGACTGGGATACAAATTAAGAAATTGCTTTAATTCATCAAAGAAAAGGAAAGTTTTACCATGAAGCAGTGACAAAATCCCAAACCACTTCATAATTAAAGAGAAGATTTGAAAATGAAACATTATAAAATTGTTTTATATTCTATGGTTAGGACAATGCTTATGGCTGCTAACTGAAAGAGGCTAAATGGAAGAACTTCCCATTTTTGGTATGTGAACTTGTTGTACATGATAATACGGTATGGATAATTGTTTTCAGTATTCCTCTTACACACTTGATATGCTAAAACTGTTGTTTGACAGCATCTGCAAGGATTTAAGATTGAGAAGGCAGAAGCAGCGAATTTCTAAATTTCAAATCACTGCTGGAAACTGTCCAGCTTTTAAGAAGACTGTATCCCTCCAAAGAGAGTATCTGTATCCCTAGGGGAGAGCATGTATTTACCGCCCATTTCTCAATCCCTACACAGCTTTGCAGTGTCTCTAGCTCTTTACCTGGTCTCTAAGACACATGAGCAAATATTAATTTGGTTTTTGTACACTTGTGTCATCTATCTGCCTGACTACCTACAGACACTTCTGCATATCTTTGGCCAAACACTAACAGAAATCAATCTTTCAGAGATGTTAGCAGAGAGCATTCAATCCACCTCAAATAAATGTGCCTAAAATGGTAACACTCTATCACTCCACCTCTCAGCTGAAAGGAACACCACAGGTTTCAATGTTCTATACAGCAACAAACCTACATAAAAACAAAAGCAGTCAATCACATTTTTGCCCGCTCTCACCTTATTTTGAGTTTTGAAATATTTCAATATTCTATCACAGCTTTTGATTCAGCCCCTGATTATGCCAGAATCTCCCATTCTGCCCATTTCAAAGCAATTTTTAGCCCTTTGGGCAAATTAAAAATAATATTGGCGTGTATAATAAAAAACAAACCAGCAACAACCCTCATGACATATAAACAGATCACATAATTTTTCTTCAATGATTCTTGAGTAATTTCTACATATTATGGTTTTCCAAGGCTACAGTCAGAATTATGTGTTGGTAAATAGGGTAAGAGAAAGTGGAAATTACAGATCTAGTGGTCAATGGCATAAAACAAATCTAAAAGAGCTGAGGGGAGAGGTTAAGTGCTATGCTAGTTAATAAGAATGACAGCTTGCTTTGAATACTCATGCTGACTGTCCAAGATATTGAATAAACCTCATTTAAACCAATTTTCATTATTTGTAGAGCCTGCGTTAGGCATCTATCATTGTCAGTGCTATTAATATTCTTTTCAGAGACCACATTATCAGCATATTTAAATGAAAGCTTTCCTTTTCAATATTTATTAACTCATTAATATTTCTTGGTGGTAATATCCTGGTTGTAATATCCAAATTATGCATACTAAGGTATTTTCTACTGATCAAACTTTCGGAATTACAAAAAATTTATTCTCCAGTACTAAAACTGCACTTGAGCTTCTAAAATTCTGCTTTCTTTTTATACTATTTATATGAATAGCATTTAAAATTTACATTTTTGTGTTTTTTTCAGTAGGTAGCAGTAAACCAGAGCACTGACCAGATATTACTGAGCTGACCAAATGTGAATGATGAATGAACGAGGATATGAAAGTTAATTCGTCTTACCGGGGTTACAGTCTGTGAGGAGGGAGCAGATGGAGAGGAGAACTTTAGAAATGGTTAATGCTGGACTCCAGTTGTCCTTTAAAATGTCCAGGCAGATGACACCTTGGCTGTTGATGTTACAGTGGTAGATCCTTGTCCGGAATGTTACCTGGAAAGGACAGCATGCCTCAGTACAACGGCGCTCAAGCCAGTAATTACACAATTATTAAGCAATGAAGAACCACAGGAACAAACATTCAGCTTTCCAGGCTGAAATGACAGCATTCTGCTACTGCTGGTTAAACACTGGGCAAGACAAAATAAAGGAAATAAACTCTGCCTCTTGCAGCTGTGGCCAGCAGAGAAACCAGTTTGTGCAGGCTGAGAATGGGACACATTTCCTGAGCTTCCTCCTGCCTTGATCTTATCAATCTCATCATTTTGTTTAGAGCCAAAAAAAAGCGGTTCCAGCGCCTGATCTGGACAATGTTCCTAACTCAGCTCTTTCACACTTTGAAGGAAGTCAGAACAAGACAGATTCTTCTACTGTCTTCATCTGTTCATCATTTGACACAATAGATTAAGCTGTAAAAAAAAAATAAATGCAGAGGCATCACAGCAGTGACTCCAGAAAAAATTGATGTGAAATATTTTAGAGAAAGGCTGCTCAAATAAAATGCTTTCATTTCCAAATTTTAGGTTACATTTTTATCAGTAGAATTGTTTACAAACATCTTTTTGGGTTTTTTAGTAGTTTATTTTGATGATTTCTGTATCTATTTTATATGCTCTTGCAGCTGATCCCAAAGGTAACAAACCAAGATTATTTTAGCCCAGAATAATGTCCTCCTTCTTCAAAGTGAAGACAGAGGCTTTTTATTTTATAAGAGGCTCAGCTAGGAAAGTTCACTTCATAGTTCAGAATGAATAAGATAAGAAGGGACAATGTGAAAAAAAACACCTCTTGGAGTTCATCAAGGACTAATTTCTCCATCAGTTCTACCCAAATGACAAGAGACACCCAGGTGGTTTCAACGACATATTCCTAAAATCCAAAATTCACACGTAGAATTTCAGACATCTACCTCACCAGCAACAGCCCTGCCAGGAGAGGGGCTGGGCAGGCTGGAGACGACAGCAGGCGAAGCAAACACGCCCTGGCTGAGGGAAGCTGTGCTCTTCACTCCACTGGGACTGTGCTAATGTAAGCTGGGAGTGCCTGCAAACCCCCCCTGCCCCGTCACAGATAAACCCCTGTCTGGAGAGTAACGCAAACTGGTGACAGGCACACTCCTCTTCTGATTTTCTTCAGTATCAGAGATCTCAGTGGTCTGAGTGGGACTATCAGGCTGCTCAGCAAGCAGAAGAGAGAATACAAGTGAAATAATACAGTACTGGCTTACTTCTATAAAAAAATAATTACAGAAATCATTCTCTAGCCCACTGAAAAATTCTGCCTCTTTGGATTAAATCAAGAAGCTTTGACAAAATAATGGAAAAAAAGGATAGTAGGTTTATGGTATTAAAACAATGCATTCAACAAGGAATACTTTTTCTCATAAGTACTTTTCCACATAGATCTGGAAAAATTCTTTGGAGCCCATTGTCATGCACCAGTGAGTTCTGTACCAAAGAACCCTACTAAGCAAGTTCATCAGTTTTTAAATGATTCTATATTTAAAGGTGTTGCTAATTAATTGGATAATTTGACAGTTTGCCATTCCATATCCTACATATTTATAGGTTCTTTCATTTTTCCGATTCACTTGTGATTTTGCTTTTTGTTTTCCAGCCTAAGTGCTTCACTTCTGGGACTTCTATGAGAATTTAAAATATTTCTGGCACAATGATCTCAATTAATCCAAATGCTATAGCCAGATGATCTATTTTCTACCCCTCATTAGAAGCCCCAGCACATTCAGCATTTGAGGGAAAGAAATCTTCTGTGAGATCAGAAAAGTTATTTATTTAAATAATTATAATTTGGTGATAAAATTAAATGTCTGTCTACAAAGGGAAGCTATTTTGAACAAGGAAGGTTACTGATGCACAAAAGCCATAAACTACCTTACACAAACTGCATGTCAAAAGTGCCCAGAAAGGGAGATGGTGTGGAGGACCATCCTGTGAATTGCAGGTGCTCATCAATTCCCCAGGCAGAAATTAATTAATTCCAGGAACTCTTATACTCCACTTAGAAGTGAATCAGTGACTGTTCCTTAGCAGGATGACCCAGGACTCAGGCAAACACCTACTTCATTTTAAGTATTGTATGCTAACTTTTCAGTACACCGTTGAAATAAATAAAAACTTATGCTTAAGTATTTTACCTCAACAAAGGGGCTTCCCTACTTCCACAATGAAAAATTGGAGGACTTCATTCAGTGGCATCTAAATACACCGAGTAATAAGATATTTGTGGTCTCACTGAATGTGGGGGAAACACTGAATTCATTGCACAGATTAAATTATACCCTCTAAAGTATTTATAGACAGGTCAGTCTGAACTTGTAACCTGCTTCAGAGAAGGTCATCGATTTGAGCATGTATTTTAAGTGTAACTGTTTTGCTGCCAGCAGAGAGGACAGACACTGCCTCAGCTGCTTCTGAAGCAAGGACACTGGGAATTTGGCAGGATTCAGAGCCACTGAGATGAATGGAGGTAGTTCATGTCTTTCATGAACTGTTCAACACTCCACTGCCATCTCAGGCTACCTGGTGGCTAAATGTATGTGGGACTACACCTGTTTGCAGTTGGAAGGCTGTTTTTAGAAAATGCTTAGACCTGAAATGCAGCATTTTTTCACTATGAGTACATATTAAACCTGTGAGATTGAGAAAGGCAAGATAAGGCTTGCTGCTTACCACTGACAATGTCACCAACTTGCCAAATATGCCAGTGCACTTAAAATGCCTGTCTTAGGCACATTTAAATAATCAACATATTAGTTATTTTATAATGACAATATGTTATATTTTATTTATTCATTTTAATACTGAAAAATCAATTCAATTAATTAATGAAAATAATCACAGTGTTCAAAACTGCAGAAGAAGCTGTATTAATGACAGCCTTAATACACTGGAAACTGTGACCTGAAGGTTGCAGGTAACAGAGTTCTCACCCTGAGGCAGCAGAGTACAAATGGGATGACACATTGCTTTCCTCATCCATGTATTGTCTCAAATTGCTGATAATGTGGGAAATGCTGAGATGTAACTTTCTGGATGTTGTGCTTATCATATCTACATTATAAGGTTATGCAGGGTCTTTCTATTCTATGTGTAGAGAGAAACCACGTGTTAATACATTTTCAGGGGAGCTGCATTCTTTATTATGGTCATATTTTTACCTTTGATGTCACTTAAATGTTTCCTTTAAATGGTGGACTCTAATTCCATTTATCCCCTAATGAAAACACCTAAACAATCCCCTGCAGGGGCTCAAAGAGTGTGTGGGTGTGCAGGCAAAGTCACCTTCAGACAATAAATGGTATAGGAGAAATTTATGGGTTTTCTTGAACAACAAGTGTTCTCTATGGATTTATTCTCTTTCATTCTGGAATTTAAAGAGCATACCTAATTTTTGTTGAATAAAAGTATAGGTCAGGAAAATGCAAGTTATGGGAAATAGGGAAAAATGGCACTACCTTCTGAAAACTGTGAGTAGTACAAACTTCCAAAAGGTAATGATAAGGAATTTATATTCAATCAGTTTTGGAAGTAAACAAGAATAAACTCATCTGTTATCTACTGCTGAATGCCAAACATGCAAAGCTATGTCTGGCTGTTCACTGAGTAAGTTTAGTACTGAAAGAAGACTGTTTATAAAACCTGGGAAGAGGAAACTAAGATGGATTTCAGTTGAGTGATTGGAGGCAACTAGTTGAAGGCAAGATAAGTAATTTCTGGATATCAGGGTGATTTTGAACACCAGTTTTCCAGCATGATGTAGTCTTAAAATAACTTATTATCTCTCTTTTGCACGGAGGTCTAAACACAACAGTCACTATGGTGCCTGGTACACCATCTCACACACTTTCAGACTCCACTGAATTCAGTTGCAATCTTCTTCAAAAACATATCAGGAGGAAGAAATGATTGCTTAGTTTTACAAATTACATGCAAGGGCTAACAGTGTGCCCTCAGGGATTGCTTTCATCAGCCTGTTTGGGTTCAAACCCTCACCTCCTGCTTCTCAGTCACTGGAGCCAGGTGACTGTGTAGGGAGAGAGGAAAAATTCCCAGAGCCAACAGGAAAATAAACAAAACCAACCTCCTTTTGCTCAACTAACACTGGAAGCAGAGTTGAGATCCCAGGGCTCTCATTCTCATGATTTTGGGAAGTTCCTTTCAAGAACTTTCATTTCTTACAAGGATTGAATCCTGCATGCCTGCTGGAGATGAAATTTCTGTCTTCTTCAAATACTCCCCAGGAGTTCTGCTTTAATAAAACTGCAGTGACACTACCTGAAGTGGAAGAAGATGTACTGCATACAGAAAAGGTTATATATATATAATATGATGCCATTTATGATGATGTTCATAGAGCTCAGGAGAGAGTAAGTTGTTCCTATTTCAGTTTGTCAGACTTTATGAGCAATACATTTGTTCACTCAGAGAAAATAAAAACAAGATTGGGCCTACACTCTTTAGTCATACAAGAAAAATACTCTAAAACAATCTAAATGAAAATTGTATATAGCTCTGAATGACACAATGCTCATGCAATAACCTTTACATTAATTAGCATCCTTTAACTTCTTAGAGAGTGCACTTCATTCATCTATGAGCACTGAGGCTGCCTTTCTAAGACAGGATGGACTATTTCCAGTTTGTTAGTACAGATTTGTAACATGCACATGAACAATTGTTGAGATACTTAATGATTTATCACAAAAGGTGTGTATAAAAATGACTGGCCATACGATTGAAATGTACTATTTAAGAGTACATTTCAAGTTTACAGCAAGAAAGGAACTTCATCCAGTTCTCAAAACACTTGATAACATCTAATTTTACTTGGTAAAAAACAGATATAATTTATTTTATTGAAGGAAAACACAAGAAATCTGCATTAGCAGGAAATAAACTGTAATTACATTTGCTTGACCTACAGAGAAGTCTGATATACAAACTGTGCTGTGCTTCTTTGGCGAAATGCACCATGCATCAGTAGCCAAAAGTGGTAACAATTTAAATGGATATAATAGCATCCACATGAGTTAACCTTTAATATTACTGAAAATGAATCAGCATGCAATGTGAGTAATTATTCATTATATTCATTGTAATTATGAAGCTGAGTAACTACTCACACTGTCTCAATGAACAGCGTTACAGAGGAAAAAAACTGAATAAGCACAGCAGCACTAAGCATCTATATTATATAAATGCACTCATTTTGCACACAGATTTAACAGCAGCAAAAGCAAAAAGGGACCTTGATAATCTTTGATGTATCCGAGAGAGAAAAAAAATCCTAAACAGTACAAAGTTTTCTAAAAACAAAGGAAGAGAAGGACAGGACAAGGGAAATGGATTACTGTTTGGGTTAGGAATGTTCAGAATAGAAACAAGATGGTAATATGCCAAGCATCAAAAGCTTTCTCTGACAAAGTTAGTATGAGTTTTCATAAAATGATTTTCATATAATCAGCATAATCTTTCTTACTATTAGTAGTTCCTTATGGAAAGTCAGCAAAAAAGTTCTTTTATAGAGAGCAAGTTTTTTTCAAGATTTACTGGCCATTTAACTTTTCTAAAACAAAACCTCCCTTTTGAAGTTCAAAGCATGCAGGCTGTACTGTCCTATGTGCACACCTCCCTCAGTTCACCACAGTGCTCCTGCATGGTGCTCCAGGCACAAGACACTATTCCTAGACTTTATTCTAAGAAAAGGGGGCCTCTTCTTCCTCACCCAATTCCAACAGCCTTTGGGTATTTAGGTACTCCATACATGAGAAGTCCTAGGCAGACTGACTTCAAAACTAGTAGTTTTGTGTCCTGATCAGTCCATCTGCTCTCATTTTATAGTAATGATGTGCATAAAATTCTTTCTCTCACATCTGTGCATATTTATCTGTGTGTATGTAAGAGAGGACAAGAAACAACATTGACATATTATATATTTTTAGATCACATGGATTTTATGCAGTAGTAAAACATGCTTGATACAGCAGAATTATGTAGCTTCTGAAATTTCCAACAGACAAATTGTCATCTGAAAATATATTTGACAAGCAATATGAAAACCAAGGCTGTGAGATATCCCCCATAAGATGCCTCTTAAAGGCCCTCTTAAAGAGCTTTATTTACTGGGTATTCACAGGAAATTGGAAGAAATGATAAACCACCTAAGTCTTGGTAAGGAAAACAGGAGGAGTTTAGTTAGATAGAGCTGTTTGCATCAAGATTAAATAAATCAATGGAAACCACTGATATAAATTAGTGTATTGTAAACAGAGTGAGTAAGAGGCTATTCATTAGAAGAATCATTGGCAATTCAATTTGCCAATTACTAGAAGAATTATCAGATAAATTAATTGAAAGGAAATCTCAGAGATTTCCTTGGTGTTGCCTTATCAAATACATATTCTGCATTTATTCACAATAAAATGTAGTTATTGATTCTCTCCTCAGTCTAACATATTTCTCCTCATGTCTATGTCCTCCACTTTAAAACTCTCATTCTGTAATTTTGAGAGTCATTACAGTTTCTTAAGAGGCACCTGGGTTTGAGCTGTCCAGAGCCCTGTGCCACTGCACGCTGGTTCACCTGAAGATATCACAGGCCCACAGAATGGTTTGGATTGGAAGGGACCTTGAAGATCATCCAGTGTCAACCCCTCTGCTGTGAGCAGGGACACCTCCCCCAAGACCAGGCTGCTCAAATTTCCAGCCAACCTGGCCTTCAACACTTCTAGGTCTGGAGCATCCCAGGGATGTGACCTGTGGAAGAAACTGTTTCACTGCAGGTGGTGCAAGCATGGGAACTGCACTCTGCAGCTCACACTCCAGGAAAGAGCTGCTCTGAGAAGGGCAGGATTGGGGCTGATCCTGCTGCCTCTGACAATGGCCTGCTGGTGGTAGGTTGTCCATTTCTCCCTCTCAAAAGACTCCTGCATCTGATTTCTGCCTGCAAACACCCACAGACTTCACTTGCTGGGAAAACCTGCCAACTCCATTTATTGTCATGGATGAAGGGTTCCCTGGCTGCTCTCAGCAAGGAGATGCAAACAGAAAGGCTGGGCGAGGAGAACAAGGGCGCGCGGAGGCACCGCGAAGGGGCCGCGGCAGGCAGCGCTCTGGGAATGCGCCGGGAGAGGCACCGGCACACCGTCGGGAGGAGGAGGAGGATGGGCAGGGCAGGAGGCAGCTGAAAAAAGCTGTGAGCAGCACAGCACGGCACTGAGAGCTAATAGGATGTGACAGAGGCTATGAGAGAAGTATGACGAGGCAAATGAACGTAAAGGACGAGGCTGACAGGAGACCATTGCGTTTGAAGGCTACCCTTATGATGGCAATATCTGGGGAGGGGGGCTAGAGGAGGCAGACTGGAGCCCTGCCTGCACCAGGGTCACAGAGATGGTAAAAAAGGGTCAGTCAAATGGGCTGTACTTTAGGAGTTTTAGAGCTTCAAGTGTAAATTGTGTTACTAGTGATAAATGCAATTTAAAGTGCGTGTCTGCCTAGTAAGGTTCATTTTAACAACGTAGGTTAGAAATACCAAGGAATGCTTATTTTTTTGCATCTACTCTTGTAAGCACTGTTTTTCTATTGCACTGCAGATGAAAGTGTCCTTAACAGCTAATCACATATAAAACAAGTATGAACAGTCAGAGCAGAAGCCAGGAACAAAAAAAATTGCCCCTTCAGACATGAGGCTGAACTCACAAAATAGGTCGAAAGTGTCTACCACAGAAGAAGAATTCTACAAAAGGATATTTAATGCATTGAGATTAGTGCTATATTACAATTATGTATTAAAAAACATGAAGAGATGTTTAATATTGCCATTAAGATCAGAGTCTATAGACATCGTGAATTATATTTAAAAAGGAAAAGGGCTTCCCTTGTAGTCCAACAGATGATTTAAATCATCTAGGCTTTCAAGTGCTGAGAATAGTTCTTCAGCTAGTCAATAGGCATAGGAGACTTAAATGGAGGAAACAGAGTTTTCTGATATTTTAATTTTGATTTAGAGGTGATTTAGCATATTGCAGCTTTCAAGTCCTATGAACCATTTTTCAGTCAGCTGAGATTAAAGTCCCTAGCAAGATTAATTGTAGAATTGGGATTAAGAGATTCTATAAATCACTCAAATTCAAAAATACAGCTAGCAGAATACTAGGATAATGATAGATATATCCATATTGTATCAGCCACAGCTAAATTGAATTGACACTGTAATAGACTGAACGTAGTCAAATATGAGAGTAGAAGTTATTAATAAAGATTATTCTTGAGGAAAATGCAGATTCCACTGCAGAGACAATTCCTGGGAGGAAAGTTCTCTTGAAGAGCATTCATTTTTCAACAAACACCTGTACAAAAGACTGGTATGGCTTCCTGATTTGTCAAAGCTTCCTGCTCCAGAGGGATAGTATGCAGGATAATGAAATTATTATTTCCTGCATTTCCTTCAGTTGGGTAGTGTGCACAAAGTTGTGGTGTTTGTACTGATGGCTAAATTTTAAAGGGCCTTGGATCAAAACCTTGCATACTTGGGGAATTCACTGATTTCTTATGTGGACTGAGGACAGAAATTGTGGTGAAATTCTTTCTGTCTGACCAGGCTGACTAAAAGATGTGATACCCCCATGGACATATAATCACACATGTACACCCACAGATATACACACACACGTCCTCCCACAAGAGACATCTATGCATGGCTAGATCCCATTCAATACCTCAAAGAAGGAGCTCTGGGATATTGAATGGGATAGAGAGAGAGAGAGAGACCTTTCCTCTGTTAAAGCCAGGGGGTGAACTGTCTGAACCCATTAACGATGAAAGGAAGATAGCAGGAAAAAGAAATCTCAAAGGTATTTCTAAAAAAGGTTGAGGGGGTCATTAAGCCACTGAAAAAAAGGTAAGGTTATTTCCTTGGCAGGCCATCTAAGCATTTTTATTCATTTCTGCTCTGAACAGGGCACAGCTTTATCTCTTTTTCAGTCCCTTACACCACAAGGGATGTGCTGTATTTTTGGGCTGAAGTGAAACCTCACCTTGTGACCGAGACTGAAGCCTCAGCAGCATCTGGCATTTAGCAGAAGGTGAGGTCACCGCCACATCTATGCCTCACTTTGTGTATTCCACACCTTCCTTCTGCCAGGCATGTCCTAAAACCAACATGATACTGAGGATGCAGCCGAGAGGACAAGGGTGATCGTGCAGCCTGCCCGCTTTCTTGCTGACTCAGCCAACGAGGTGCTCAGCTCATTTCTGCAGTGCTACAGCAGCTTCCTCACAGTGGAGGCAAGGAAATATTTTTAATTGATTAGAGCCTCCCAGAAAGCCAAAGCTAATTTGTTAGTTCTCAGATGAGCTGTTCTAAAGATCTTGTTTTTTGGTTGTAGAGCTAAATCAGAGTTAGGCTGGGCTGGCCCTCCATCAGTCCTATCAAGCTGCATTGGTCACACAGAGGTAAACTTTTTTGGGGAAGAACAACTCCCTCCTCTGCATGAGTGTGCTGCAATTGTGAGTGAAGCAAAATGCCATTGATTTATAAGGAAAGCAGAGCTGAAAAGGTCAGTGACCTCTGGCTCAAAAAATCTGGAGTCCAGTTTCAAGGCATGTGACAAAACTGAAATACTGAAACAGACTGACTTCAAAGGAGAAGAAATTAATAGTGTGAGAGCAAATTATACTCCTACTTACCACATGGTTTATTCTGTGATGGTAAAGAGTAACTCAGTTTGATTCTATGATAATGGTTTAACTTTGGAAAAACACTGACAGATAAGGACAGACAAAATGAAAACTATGGATCCATAGGGGAAAGACTTGTTGGTGTAGACTGGAAGGGAAACCTGATGACAGTGACATGTTGCTATACAAAACCTGAAATGCGACCTGGATCACACAGGAGAATTAATGTGGAAAATGGAGATAAAACTTGAAAATCTTAAGAATGTTGGAGGCTATGAAGGTGCAAAAACTGAAGAAATACCTAAAAGTGAAAATTTGGATAGATACTTTTTCTTAAGCAAAACCTGAATGAGCGATTCACTTAATTTTATGCGATAAAGGGAAAGTAGAGAAGCAGATTATCTAGAAGAGCAAATGAAAATTACTTTGTACATTTGTTAAAAAGAAAAACCAAAATATAGAACATCTTTACTTGTACAAATGTGGTCTCTGTTGTTTATTTAATTAATGTAGATTAATTAACATACAACAGGGTGCCCAGTGATCAGAACAGGTATCAACAGTGTTTATAGAAGCAATCTGGATCCCTCAAAAAATATCAAGAACTTTGTATAATACAAATTGAACAGTGCTTACACCACAAATATATTTTAATGATGGTCATAAAAATAAAAGACACATATCCAAAATCAAATTTAAATGCATTTTTCTTACTTAAAAAATTATGTTACCCTCCTCAAGATCCATGTGTGACATACACATGCATGGATGTGATAATGGATTGCACAACATCTGAGAAGAGATAAGGAAAAGGGATCTTTCTGCAGATTTTAACACACTGTGGATTAGGCCCCTTAACAGTGAATATAATATGTGACACGGGAATTTGCCTTTGGAACCCCGGGCTGGGTCAAGTAATTGCATCTGGGAAATATAATTTCTGTTTCTTCCCAGGTTTTTTGTGGTCACATTTTTGGAAGATCAATTTTGACAGTACTTGTTTAAATATTTCCTTACTTCATAGTGAATGAGGGACGAAAATGGCCCACGGAAATCTCAGGAGTAATTTATGAATTTAATCATAGTGAAAAATGTGAATTAGACCCTTTCTGGTATGTTCTTACAGGGAGGTATTCTTGCCAACACTCAGGATACATTTTATGTCTTTCTCAGTACATTTCACAGTCTTGTACTTTATCCCTAGGTTTTTTAAGATGATAAAGCCATAAGGAGTTAGAAAAAATTAGAATATAACTACAAAGAAATCTAAAATTATCTATGCCCACAAACCTATAATCCATGATTCTGAGAATAGCACAAATTATCAGAAATCACAAATCTCCACAATCTGTGGAGAAGTAGAAGAGATGCCAACACCCAGTGACACAAACAGAACTGTTCTGTGAGGCCATGCGTTATGTTCCATACCCTCTCTTTTGCTAGAGATCAGCTCGGGGAGAGCATATTTAACTATCCTTTCCCAGCAGTGCTGACAGGCAGCTACCTTATGATAAGCAGTGATCTTCCCATGCTGCTTAATTAAAGGGATTTCCCTAACTATTTTTCCTAGGAATGAATTTCATAAGGTCTGGAAAATAGGTGTAATGAAACAGCAACGGTTTGCGAGGTCATCCCGCAGGACTGAAAAAAGGGGTCATTTAGAACTGTGGCTGAAGTGACTAGAGTAAGAATCCATGTGTTCTACACATGCTTATGACACAGTTATATCTGACATTAGTCCCCTGTGCACACGCACCCATTACTTTCTTTCAGATGACAATTCCCCTCAACATAAAACTGGCTGTTTACAAAGACAATATGGCATCATAAATTCTTTTATCCTTTATCAAGCAGTACATTTTCATATGATTTATATGCACACATTTCTTACAGTGACAACTGGCATCAAGATAAAGGAAGACAATCAAATCTATTACGAAGCAGGACAAGAACCACCTCTTTGCTTGACATTTCATTAATAAGCAATGCACAGCTGCATTACCCATGTCTCAAAATAACACAGTTGCTGAGCACAACTGAGTGCAGATTGAAAAAGACTTTACCTTGTGGTGAAATAGCAAACAGGACCTTCAACTTCTATTTTAAAAGGGTGTCTGTTGCATACACTGCCTCAAGACTCAACAGACTCAACAGAGAGAACGACAAAAGACCTCCCTGTAACTTGTCTTTCAGAGCTAGTTCTTATGTATTAGCTCTCTGAGAAAACTTCAAGCTCTATTTTGTATGCCATAAAGCCATTTTATCCCCTAAAAATTACAATTTTAACTTTTTGGGGGGACTAAACGTAACCCTTGCATGGCAGCTAGCACAAACAGATTAAGCCCAAGAAAGAAGTAAAGAAATAGGGCTTGTTAAAACAGACAGTGGGGAGAAGTAGGAAAAACAGGACAGGGGGAAGAACAGAACAGGACTGACCCCAGCTCAGCATGCCCAGACCTTTAACAAACTGAAGGAGACATTATAAAATTTCAAATTTTTTCTTCACTGTGTAACAACAGCCGCCTAAATCTGAAACTGTGCAGTCACCAAGGTGCACAACTCCTCTAAGATCTCTCAGTGACATCAAGGCTTCTCTAAACTGGAACACTAAAAGTGGGAAACAAAGTTAGACCACTTCTAATACTGCTATACTCATCCATCTTTAGGTTACTGGCTGGGAAAGTTCAATCTACAAAATGACAAGTGCTTTGCATTCACATCTCTCATTTGTTTTACAAAACCTTTCCTGGTAATATCAATGTTACCTACTACTATAAACTTTACTACTGTGGCATTAAAATTCTACATATAGGCACTTATATTTCAATAAACTACTCAAAGTAATCAAATAGCAATTGACTTCTCTCTCTTTTAATGCAGTATCTTTCTATTATAGACCAACATGGCACACCCATCCTTTCATAAATGCATCAGAAACAAGGTAGATATTTTTGATGTCATAGCTCCTTCCATGGGGGTCTTCCAGACACACTCTCCAGAGTGGCAAGGTGAACAATGCACCTCTTTTTACTCTGTTTCATGGAAGACAGCCCCATCAATTTATTTGATTCTATTAACAGCTCTATTATCAGATTCTATTATCTGTAGGATAAATTTTCCTGGTTTCTGTTCCCATTATTGAACATGTGTGTTAAGATTTGCACTCAGTCTTCCAGATAAGGACTTCCAAGCATCTTGTATCTGACATTGGTAATTCCTTCTCTCTGTAGGCCAGAGGATGCATTTTAGGAGGATGTTTGCCTTTTTTACAAATACATTAAGCAGGTGGCTTGCAATAATCCTGTGATCAAGCAGTAAAGTCCCATTCTGAGATCCTCCCCAGCAATTATTACTGCTGGTTATAGATGATGCTCTGTATTGCCACATTCCACCCATTTTGGTTTTGCAGTCTTCCTAACCACTAGATTTTTCATGTTTGACATTTCAAGTTAATCATGGTAATGATCTGTCACCTTTATGTTATTGATACAGTTCTCTGTTACTGGCTGGTATCATTATAGACACCATTAAAAAAAGAATTCCTAAGGATTTCTGTAAATCTCTGTCACTCCAGTTTCTGGACTTTGGTACCATATTTCCACATTCTTCCAGAAAACTGATGTAAAGCAATTACTTATAATATCTCACACCTGCAGATACTATATGGGGTAGTGAAATAGGTGCATACTTTTGTCCAGACAGCCATACAAGCCTGCTGGATTATACAGGTCAACAGGAAAGATTAGGTATCTTCAGCTACTTATAAAGGGTGCAACTCAAATACAAGCACTTCCATATTAGAAACAAATCCAAATTAAAAAAAAAATAGCTACTGGAAATCATGCAACCTTTTTCTAAATAAATCCATATGCATTCAGCTATACTGGCAGCATGCAAGGAAATTGTAGCCAGTTATTTAAATTCTTTCTATCAAAAGAGTCAAGTTTAAAAATTCATTATTGCTTTGAAAGTTTTAAGTTTCATCCTAAAATGATACACCAACATACACATTAAAAAATATCAGCAGGAGAAGACTCCTATCAGACTTTGAATATCCTTCTACTAACCTTGGGTGGTTTAAAAGGATAGTCCGGTGAAAAGGTTATGTCAAGGAAGAAAACTCCACCTTCATATACAGACCCTGGAGGCCCCAGTATAGTTGACCTCCATTCATAAATGTTGTCTCCTTTGGGTCCAGCACTAAAATAGAAAACAAAAACATAATAACCACATACAATCAAGGATACACTGCATCAGTTATACTCTACCAGCAGTATCGCTGGTTTTGCTGTTAACACCAGAAACTAAAATTGTGTATTACATTCAAGAAGTTAGTCCCCGATAGAACATGCATCTGGTGTCCTAAGCTCTGTCAGAGAAGTGATATATTCAGCCAGGAAGAAGTATTAAAATCACATCATAAATTATTCAAATAAGCACAGAAAAGTTCCCAACTGTCTTATCTCAAATATTTTAGTGGGCAGATGTGAAGTATTTACAGTGCAAGGATATAGAGACTTTGCTGAGATGCCTTGTCACTGTCTTGCTTCATGAGCCATTCTATTTTCACCTACCTCCTCATCCACCTACCTACTCAGTCAGTAGCAGTGTAATTATACACATTACACAGCACAGAGTGTACTAAAGACTGAGCAGGATACAACCAACCTTGCAGCTGCACGTGTTCCTAACCTAAGGTCTCCAGTCACTGCCACAGAAGGCTGCTTTGCTCTGCAATCATTGTCCTACCTTAAAAATAATATAAACAGGAAGTGGGTTATGCTAATTATGTTAAATCCAACAGCAAGTTGGATTATGTTAATTCAAAGTCCTTGGTTAAAAACACAGTACTGAAATAATATTCAAAATGTACAAAACATAATCCTGTATGAAGCAAGAAAAATCTCTCACCCGTATGGTGAATTCCTGAAAAAGATGAAATAAAATACTAACTAGTAAAAGTTATTGGGCAGGATTCTTCTAAAAGCCAACACAGCCTCCTTTCATACAACATAATGCCTGTCCATGCACATATGTATTTTACTCAGGATGGCCTCTTAGAGCATATGAAGACTCATTTTCCATTCACAGACTGCTGATTACAGGACCTGAATTTTAATTAGGATCAATTTGGAACGGTGACTTCCAGATATCTGATTAATATTTTTTAGAGGAAGGCAGTGCTGGTAGGTATCTCAAAAAAGTGATGTGGTATTGTCTTAAGGCATTTCTTGTGAAACAATTCTTGTTATGTTTGCAGTGAAGGTTTCTGCAGCGTACAGGGGTTTGTGGAATCACTCAGTGTGTAGAACAGCTGAAAGCTCTTGGCTATGCTCCATGCCTCACAATGTACCCAAGGTATACAATTATTATACGACATCATGTCATGTTCACTGCTCAGCTATTCGTTTTGTTCACTGCAAGTTAATAAAACCCGCTTTCACCTGCAATTCCTTGGGCTCCCTTCATTAAAACTTCTGACTGCACGATTCCCTGAATGCAGCTGCACGACTCAGTCCTGTGCAGAGCACTTCATTAGTCATGGTACCTACATCCATTTTCTGTAATAGCTGTTAATGCTTCTTGGCTTTCTAAACTACCTTGCCTTCTCAACAATAATGGGTTACAGAGACTATAACATTATGGAACGTTCATTTTCTATCAGCCATAGTAACAAAACTAGCAATTGTTTTAAAGATGAAATCTGGCTTTTAAGTGGCACAATAGCAGAAGTGTTGCCATACATATTTCACAGTGTCGATAATACATCAGGTTGCTAGCTGCCAAACAAATTTAATTTACTCAGTTCTCAGTTTGCATTAACCTTTGAATAATAAAGCACAGCTGAGACTGCTGTAAGAAACAAACCAGAGGATGAATAATTAAAACCACCTCCACTGCCTTTAGAAAGACCAATCCTGAGTCAACAGGGAAGGTTTAATTGTGACTGAACTAGGCATTAAGGGGCTAATTGAACTCTTTATAAGCCCAAACAAATGCAGTCCTACATCAGTGGTATGGTATACAATGTTCAAAGAAAATAAAACTCCTAAAAAAACCGCAGGCAATTATTTCAAATAGAAAAGACAAGAAGCAAGGCAAGTCTAAATCTTCCACCAAAAAAAGCCTGTAATATGTGAAAGGAACCCCTTCTCATTTTCTGCAGGAAAATGTTCTAACACTTTAAGAAGCAATTCCTCAGTTGATGCCAGCATGTTAAAATGGAAGTGATATAAATGTCATTCCCAGAGAAATGGTTGGAAATAAGTAACAAAAGCTAGCCCTAGCTCTTTCAGAACTCATTTAGTCAGGAGGGGATGCTTGGGCCCTTCCTGGATTTGACTGAGGCTGACTTTTTTGATCAGAACTCTCTCTGATAGTGGCAGTTTCATACTGTATATTATTTTTATTTGTTTTGCCTATTTATTTAATTGCATTAACATTTGAAATGAGCAGTCATTAATTAGGATAGTTGGAAAATGCTCCATCTGCCAGTTGAACTGTTTCGGCACGTCCAGCTACCAGCCCAGCCTGATCACATTCTGAGGATGCTGATTAACATTAATTGACGGTTTTCTTTGCAAATGAGAGATGAAGCTTTATTAAGTATTATTATTAATTTGAAGAATAGCTTAAATTGTATGGAGTGTGGGAAGACTGCTGTTATTGATGCTGCCTGTTTGAGTACTTGCTGGCAGCAGGGCTGTTCAGCCATGTGAAATACCAGCCCATGTGCACAGGCAACAGCTGGTATTAAGGGCAACAGCATGCACAAGCATCACGGTTTTTCATTTGTGCATTAATAATACAAAAAATTTGACAGGTGTATTGTCTTTGTTTTCCTTCTTTCTTAATTGTTAAGCCTTTTATTTATCCACAGTACAGGCAACCCGGACAGGCTTCACCAGAGAAAATTCCCACATGTGCAAGACGTCAGCCAGAGCCTTATTCTGTAAGGTTTAAAATGCAAGAGGATTTAATTACCCTTCTCTCTACATGGATATCTGCCCGACACACTGAAGCCCAAATGTGTTACATTCAGTATGATTTATACTCCAGCTCTATTAAAGTTACTGGCAACCAAACCACAGATCTCAAAGAAAGTGCACCAAACAGCTCAGTGCCTGAAGTTCTGTAATCTTTGGAAGGACAGATTCACATGTGCACCCCCTCAGCAAAAGGCAGACTAAATCTGTCCTGAACTCAGCTGACCCAGGGCCAGTGCACACACGAGCTGCCTGTGACGTACCTACTGCTACACAGCCAGCTCCGAGGGAGAGATAACAGTGACTGGGCAGCTCCAGGTGGAAGTGGATGAACTCTGAGGTAGTTGGATGAACTCTTAGGAGGACAGGTCTGCTGTCAGACCAGCAGTGCAGCCTCCCAATGTGAGCCCAGATGCTGACAACCCAGTGACTCTGCAGGGTGGGGCAATCAAGGAACCAGCAGAGAGGTTGTAGCGCGGCTCTGGAACTGGTGTTCTCTATGTTTCCAGTGTTACCTCCCAGGTGGAATATATAACATAGGACCAAGGAGGTGCAGCTGAGCTCCTGGAGACTTGAAGTTATTAATGACTTGCCAAGAGCCAGCTGTCTGCTGCTATTATTCCCCTACAGCTGATGAGACCCTCCACAGAATACTGTACTTTACCTCTGCAGAGGTTTGCTCAGTGGAAGAGCTGGAATAGGTGGACATGGAGCCAGTTTACTCCCAGAACAACATGCATGTGAGTGTATGAAATTCAGGACAAAGGAGTGAAAACATGTAAAATGGTCTGCTTTTTATTTTACTCTCCTTTGCCTCTCCTCTATTTCAGTTCTGCCACGGCTTCCCATAGATACTTGAAGGAGAAATGTATGGACATCAGTTACAGTTCTTAGCAAAACACTTTAAATGCTACTAGAACTGAATTAACTTTGCTTTAAATATGCTTACCACATGGAGTAATTTCTATTCCCTCAATATGTTTCAGGCAGGCAGACACTTGAAAGCAGTGCTGCTAAAAACTGCTTGTCCAGTGCAACACAGTATAAGCACCAAGCTTTCCCTGCAATTTAAATGTCCTAAAATATCAAATGCAAAATAATGTATTAGTAGAGTTTTATGAAAACAACAGATCCCATGAGATATACCAGATGAAAACCTATCTGGAGAAATTAATAAAGTATGGTTGATTTTTAGCTGTCATTTGTATACAAATGTATGTCACTTCCAGAGAATAGTTTTAAAAAGTGAAAATACAGAAGGTCAAAAAAATAAGTATGTCTACCTTGATTATCAAGTAGTCATACAAAACAGATTGGTCAAAATAATGTTACCATTTTTAATCTACCTTATATTTCTTGATGAGGGGGGGTCACATGCTTTCCCAGTGTCTATGACTGGAGGTAGCATAAACTTGTAGAGTGTTTCTGGTAAGGTAGAAAATGAGGGCTATTTCAGGGTCTTCCCTTCTGTCCTTGGTCTCTGAATCCTGCTGGTATCCACCATTAAAGTGGATACTCTTTAACACAAGGGAAAGGCAAGTCTGTAGCACAAAACATATAGGATTTGAACTTCAATGGTTTTCTAGATCTGATACAATGATTTTCTAGATCAGTTTCTGATCTGAACAGTGCATGGCAGGGAGCTGATCAGGCCAAACAAAATAGGAAAGCACATTGGTTGGAGGCCTTCCTATTCCTCAGGACTCGGAAAGGAATTGAGAGATTCTTGTGGAGAGAGCGAGTTTTTATAACAGCGAAGAATAAAGCAGAACCAGGATATCATACTAACACCCATGAACTCACTTTCCATGGCATTGTCCATGGCAATTCACTCCTTTTATTGCATTATGTAATCTGAGTTGCCTTAGCACGCAGAAACACACATCAGAACCAGGCTGCAGTCTGTGGAGGATGCAGCCCCTCTCAACTATCTCTGGTAACTTACAACAGTAGGATAAAGAAGGACACATGGAAGGCTCTTTCTCTTCCTTGTCGTTTATTGTGCAGAACCTTGGCTTCAGTGTTTAGGAGTTTTCCCTCTGAGGAGAGAAGCTCATTACAGAATGATCTCTATTTCTAAGTATTACAACAGTTTCTTGCAAGCCCATTTCTGGCACACCTAACAGATATACAGGAGCAGATCCTGCCTCTAGCTGCTTTCTCTGAATGCTTCTGGGAAACCACTTGCCTAGCGGGCAAAGTGGATACAAAAGTACCAGAAGATTGGCGAAATAATTTAAGAGCACAGCTGGTGAGGGGAGAAGATGGATGTGGCAAACCAGAAGACTGCAGATTCAGCTTTCAATGATATACATCTTTTCAGAAGCAGATATGAAGCTTCATTAAAATAAACTTAGTATACCCTCTGCTGGGATCAATAATGAAATTAAGGTGCTAATAATGAAACTAACTTCTAAGCAAAAGTGTTGCTTTGATGTGTACCACAGCTCAAGGCTGACCCTGTCAAGCAACCTTGCTGCTTGGGGACAAGCATGAGATGACCAGTGGGGCTGTGCTGGGGAAGTGGTTGCTGGATAATCTCAATCTAGGAAGAAGCAAATCAGCAGCAGCTATGCTGACGCATCACCAGGTGATTCACACCCACCTGTACAACCCACCCAGCCCTATTCAACAAAATGCAAAAAAGTGCCCTTGAGAAGCAGTGGCATCACAGTCCTGTAAGCCACTGCCATGTTTCTCTAACTTTGGAATGGATACAGGCAGCATTAGGATACAGATGGTGCCAGAAGTACGGGCTATCTGCTGAATTTGTTCTGCTCTCTCCTCTGCAGCCTGGAAGCCCACCTGACCCACCACCTCTCAAGCTTTATTACTCCCTTGTTACTGGCTATTATTCTTTCTAGTGCATGTATTTTCTAGCTTGTGCCTGAGGGTGGTTTCTCCCCCACCCTCTCTCTGTGTGGTGACAATTCATTGCTCCTTCATCATGGTGGATCCTTCCTCACTTCAGGTACATGCAGATCCCACCCCTCCTAACACCCCCGCTTCCTTTTCCCTCATCAAAAGCCATCAACACATCCTGCTATTTTTGCACCTTTTTCCAGCAGTGAGGAGGGGGTGAAAAATGGTACCAGGGTGGTTTATTAGTGTAGAGTAATTTTGTTTCCTTCCTTCCCTGGAAAATGAAGAGCAAGCAGAATGGGAGCTGCAGCAACAGTGGCATAGGGAAGGGAAAGGGAGTCACAGCTGCCTACCCAGATGCTACAGTGATATCAGGAGGTACTTTGGTAAATGTATGTAATAAACAGTTGCCACAGCAGCCAAAAGAATACACTTCTACAAAACAAAAACAAAGAGAGAGCAGCGAGCATTGAGACTGCCTGTGGCAATGGGCGCTGTTGTGTGGTTAATAATACCTCTGCTATGAATAAAATTAGCAGGCTGGTCTCCAGGCAGTAAAATCAAAGAACAATTAAAGAAATAAACCCTTTCAGAATTAGAGATAAGTGCTTACTTGGGCTATAATATTGATGACTTCAATTTTCCTCAAGAAATAAAGTCCCCACTCTTAGAAAGCATAGTATTTTTAATGCCTTCCCCCCACCCAAAAATCTGCTGAAAATTCAAAAAAATCTTCCTTTTCAATTAATCAATTAAATAATTTATTAAAACTGTCATCATCTCAATTCCTTCATCTAGATGGTGCAAAGATGTGTCATTATTAAAATTTTGGAAGATGCTCACTGTTCTTACCAGTTATAATCTAGACCAAACCTAGAAATTTTTCAGCATTAAATCTGAGGCCCAAGACATCTACTCTAAGTAGTCTAAGTAAATTAACTCTTTAAGTAAATTACAATATACATTAATTTTTAAAAAGAATTGGTCATTTTTCTTTAAATAGACTCAACAGTTGGTGAAAAATCTTGCCTTACCATGACCTAACACTTGGGTCTATGCTAGATCCAGTATTTTTGGTCACTCTACAATATAAAAGGGAATTTATGCCGTCGGGATGTTGGAATGCCCAACATTAGATCTCATTATTAGATGAGATAAGTATGATTTTTGAGTAGGTATCTTTCATTAGACCTAATTATTCATAATGGAAACAGAGATTGGAGTGACTGGGCCACTTGCCACTCAGAAAAGCTTTGGCAGAGAGAAACACATCAGACAAATCACTTACACCATTTAGTTTCCATTGCATGAGAGAATTCAGCTGAAAATTTTGAATCAGACTTTCTTCCAGTTCTTTCAGTTTTCTGACTGAGAACATCTTTCATTAAGGACCATATTTTTTTTTTAAAGTACTTTTAGGCAAGCAGCAAGGGAAGGAGGATATTAAGACATTTTTCTAAGTCAGGCTGCAATTCTTTGAAAGTGGTTATATCCTTCTCTTATTTTGTGCTTTTTATTGAAGCCAGTTACCATTTTCATGTACACTTTGTACATTTTCATGTACACTTTACCATTTTCATGTACACTTTGGAATCAGTGGTATACCTGGCCGGAAAAACATATAGGAAAACTCATTCCAGTGAGCTGCCAAAGGAGCAATAATGTATTACAGGGTGTTGCCTGACATTGCTTCTTATGCTTGTTGAGACCACTGGAATTCAGTATGGTACAGCATTTTTTAATTGTCAGTCTTCTGTAGTTTTAGCAAGGTATTTCTAGAGGTTTACTTATCATCCAAAGTGAGATGCAGTTTACTTCAGGGCTTCCTGCCTCTTTCTTGCTTGCAACAAACCTGAAGCACACCTGATCAATGTGCCTAAAGTCTGTATGAAGCATATCCTTTTTTCTTGTGATAAATTTTATCTGCCCTCCTATCATGGGAACCATTAAAAATTATTGGCTGAAGCTGTGAAGCTGTGTTGTCTTTAAAATTAGTAAGTATGAGCCACATTATTAATATCAAATAGATTAAGACCAAAGTAAGAATCACTTAGTTGATTTTGTTATTTGCTTCTAAATAATATTGCTAATAATTATTAAAAATATCCTAGTGCTTTAGCAGACTGGTGTTATTCAAAGAGTACTTTGATGCTTTTATTCTCCAAAGCCCTGTCCTCAGAGCATTCCTGAGATAGAAACCATCATGAAGAGAACTGCTTCTTAATGCACAAAATAGTTATTTATATTATACTATCTACAGCAATTTATTCACTGCAAACACCATTACACAGTGTATGATCACAGCATGCTGAGTATTCACAATGAGATTTTAAAAATGGCAATTTTGTTAAGTATTCTCCGCTTTGTTCAGCTGAAGAAAATTACATAAAACCCTCCACAGAAGGCTTGCCTTGCTCAGAGTAGGAAACAATCATTCCCCTCCTATTACACACCCATGGGCTCAATTCCCTTTTGCCACACCTTTTGTTTCTTTTTCTTTTAAAGTAATACTGGTATCTGAAGATGCAGCTCTTTTAAACTACCAGAAATTGACTGTATAGTTTAAAAAAAGATAAAATATTTTTCAGCCTGATTTGTCTCTATGGGAAATTATATCAAGCATGATTTGTAGCCCTATTTTAGTAAAAGAGAAAACCACAAGTACCTAGGAATGAAAAACACTACAGAAGAATGAATAAGTTGGGACCTTCTAGCATGACCTCCAACCTTGCAAGTTGCCAAGTGATATTATTTCTATGTTACTCCTAATTTGCTTTTCCTTGAGTTTTTTTCTTTCCCAGGATTGTAATTTATTTTCAAAATATAACTACTTTTTAATTTCACAACATTTCCCTTTGCTGACAACAGTTGTAATTCACCATTATCTCTTCTCTAAGTTAATCAGAATCCATGACATGCAACAGTGGGGTGGCACCACCAGGCACTGTATTTTTAAATTTTAAATCTAATTTAAAAGGATGAGGTGACTAAGTGCAGACAGATAACACACAAACCCCAGAGCAGCTGGAAGATTTAAGAGGTGTAGTAGGGAAGAAAGCATTCTTTAAAACAGCATTGACTTTTTAGTTTCTGTGGAAACCTTAGAGCAATGCAGGAGAGAGAGGTAGACAGGACTAAAGCACACCAGCTCAAACATACTAGAAAGACTTCTCATGAATGCGTGGAACACACTGAAAGCTTTGGATTTGAAATGCATTTGATATATTGATTTGATCACTAAAAAAAAAAAGATGGCAAATTCTTGCTTTTTATCAGACATGATGAAAAATGACAAAAAAGCCACACACAATGTATTAGTGATGAATGGATCAACTGAATTTCGACTAACATGTCCTTCACTTTGAGATAATGGACTGCTGATTTCTTGTCAGAAATTTTTTTTAAGTCATATCAAAAAAAGATCCTTACACTACTGTACTTTAAAAAATATTAGTGTAAAATATTCTCCAGTAGTCAGTTCAGCCACTGAGAATGATTTAGACAGGATTATTTCTAATATATGTACAGCCACACTTTCTGATTATTATGAAGGCTACAAGGCAAGGCAGTAGGATTGTCCAATGTCTGCATATTCTCTGTTCCTCAGAAAGCTGGTCTTCTAGCTGGTCCACCAGCCATTGAATCCTTCCCCAACTCACAAGTGATTTATCCAATGGCCTCCAAAGAAGTTAGATTTGTTCAAGACTGTAACTTTTAAGAGTCCTTAGGCAGTTGTCTAAATAAAGCCTGTAAACTTTGAAACCTTATGTGATAAGATAATTTTGCAACTTTTTATTCTGAAGGGCCCGATTCTGAGATTTTCTTTTGTGACACTTTATATAGACTTCAGTGGTTATACATAAACTGCTTGTAAAACTGCTCCAAAATATTAATGAGGGGAAGCAATGAGAAGCAAATTAAAAGAACTATTTACAGTTTATCTCAAGCATATAATACAGCTGTGTAACCAACAAGTCTGCTTGTGTCCATTTTGTAAACAGGAACAGGCTTAGATACAGACCCCCCCTCACTTCAGTGGGAGATTCACACATGCTTACACGTGAAATGCTTGCTTACACAAGGAAACAACTCTTTATTATGGCACAGATTAACTAACATGATGTTAAACACATTATAAAACAAGTCATTTCCTCCTGAGTAAACAAGCCTATAAAGCCAACAGGCACAGAAAAAGGAAATTTGATTCTGAAATCCATATACTTCAAAAGCAGATTCCTTTTATTTAGTCAATTTAGTCGAGAGGCTGTCTTATTTCTCCAGATCTCTGGTAAACAGAAGAAAACACACTTGGAAATTACTGGCAAATGGACACATTTTCACAACCTTTTCCCCTTAATTTGAAATTATTCTCTTACTTCAAATATGGAGACCAGCCACAGGTCCAAGGTGAAACAAACCTTAAAATGTCTCAACCCTTGGTTGAGACTGATTGCCCCCATTGCAGCCCACTCTCTGACTTCATCTGTGAGAAAGAACCCCACCATTTACAGGCAATTTTTGTAGCAGTGTCCGAGGTTTGAACTTTACACACTTGACTTACCAGCCAAAACGAACGGCGACGTGCCAGAGTCAGACTGGGACCCAGTAATGTGGCTTCTTCTAAGTCAACAGAATATTGTTGAGACTTTTTAATGTCTCTGGGGTGAGGGGACTTATCTGGATACATGGCAGGGTAAACAGAAAATTAAATATAAAGGAATTTTTTGTTTTTTCATCAGCGTCATTTTCTCCAAGGATCTTATGGGAGAGTCTTTAGGGCTAAGGTTAGGAAGGAGCTTATGTAGCTCCTTCTGATGTAGACACTTCTGTTCTGAAGTGTCTGGAATCCTCTCAAAATCAGACCTGGAGTTACCAAGTGTTGCTACAACAGTCCCAAAAATGGTGATGCCACAGACCTCACTATAGGAACAGGATTGTTGCAATGTGTTTTTCAGTAAGGGGGAGCTCACCTGGGACAACTACATGAGGGTACATTCTTCTCAGTACACACACCTCCACAGTGCCCCATGGATCAGAACTTCTGATTAGAAAACCAAGCCTATAAATGGCTTTGTTTCCTCCCTGTCCGTGTTTAAAAGCAGGATTGAAAAATACAAAGTGGTTCTGGGAAGAATGATGGCAAAATTGGTTTAAGAAAAGGACACTTGTTTGTCACATAAAGGTCACAACGAAAGGGTATGGCTGGGAGGAGAAATCCTCTGCCTCTGCTCTCAGGATGGGAAGGCAAACAGCCAGTGTGCAGGTATCTGCTGGTGAAAGCAGTCTTCACCTTAGAGATGGAGCTGAGGAATTCAGAGCTCTGTAAAATTCCTCTCAAGATTTCAGATGACACTTTCACTACTTTCAGGGCCTCACACAGGATCTACATGAGAAATGACACCTTATCTAATGAAGAATCAGCATTTCTAATTAGTAAGAGGGAACCAGCATTCTAATCTGTAAGTCATAATCAATGACTGCCATAGAGGAATTAAACATCACATTTTTAAGGCGGGTTTTTTTATAACCACTGCGTATGTTCCCTACATCAAGATAAAATACCAACAACAGTTGAAATTGCCATTATAATTTCTTTGGCAACAACAACTTGGAACCCTTACTCACACAGATGTTTTCTGCATGATGAAAAATTACATTTGTGTTGTTTTCTTTCCACTTTCAGTTCCAGCTCATCTCCTTGGTTCAGCTGCTGGTGATACCTGCTCTCATCATTGTTTATTTACTTGTAATACTACTGGTTGTCTGCACTAAGTGACAAACAGCTGGTCTTTGAGTCAGAGCTACCACCACGAGGAGAACCCCAGAATACTAGTCATGCAGAAATTCACCATGCAAAAATAACAGTGGCATAACCTATGAACACTAGAGCTGTATTACTTATTCATATCATGTGTTACTGTTTATCTTTATTATCCTAATCAAGCTTGCTTAAATCTTGTGTATTCAAAGAAAACAGCTGGAGCAAATGGCTATGAGCTACAGAAGTGTTCATCCTGCAGTCTGGTTCAGTTCTAGCCTAGATGGCTCCTGTCCAAGTTGTTTTTACTTGGAGACTCTTTGCTAGTCTGCATCTAATGAATAGTTTTTTTTACAAATCCACCTCTCAGTGGAAAAACACCCCAAGTCCTAAGATTACCACTGCTGATTCCAGCCCTGCTGGCAATGGATGGAGGGGAAATACTCTGGCTGCATGTGCCAGGTCTTGGTGGAAGCCCTGAGAATGCCATGGGGACACATGCCAGACAGCTAACTGTCTCTCCTGGTTATTCACCCATTAATTAGGGGTGTATCTCTACTAATTGCTGTAATACCATTGGTCAGGTATTCCTCAAAACCACCATACTTGGTATAAGAGCTTTAACAGAAAAATGCTCTGGTCTCTATTTTCTAATGCAAAGGGAAGGCGTGGTGGAGAAAATTCAAGCCATATTACTATTTAAATAACTTGGATATGATCAAAGTCATCAATGGTTCACTTTGAACCTTTCAATGGTGTACTGCTTGTGATAATTCAGTAGAAACCCAGCTGCCTGAGGAAGACTTAAAATTTACCAGTTTACGTATTAAGAGGAAAATGTGTTCCTCTGTCAGGTCATACTGAATCACAACAATGTGCATATGTATTCTTGTCACAGTTTCTGCACTTTTACTGTTTTTGACGCCTTCAAAATAATAGTTTTTAAAATTAGTATACTTGCCAATTGTATATTCTGGAAGGGAGAGCAGCTGTTTCCTCACAACTGTATGCATGGCCCTTTGAAGAAAATTTTGTTTATTAATAGTAATCTGTTTTTCATAGCTTCGCAATTGTGTAGATAATAGGGTAAAACACAATCTTCCTTTCACGTTCTCTGCACAGTGAAGAGACAGATGCAATTGCAACAGACTACTTATGCTGAGGGCAAAACTTAGTACTGCTTAATGTGATTTAATGACTAAAAAATGTGTATCATTTATAGATGACATCTAGTACTCTGCTAAGTTGTTATTATTATGGTCAATGAGTATTCTTCCCTGCTGGTTAGTAAAAGGATTTGGAATTAAATCTGTTTTTATTTTACTTGTTCAAGTAGACACACTGAAAGCAACCGAGCTACCCACATAAGTAACGCAAATGGGATTTAGTCTTTATTTCCAATCTTTTTCTAAACAGAAGCTCACACATAACAATATATATATTAACTTGAAACACTGGGAGAAAGGGAAAAAAACTCAGGACTGAAGAAAGGCTATTTTACAGCTACATAGACATGTAAACACCTCCAGGAACTTTGCTTAATAAGGCCAGCTACTTTCAGCTATCACTTCACCGCCCGTGACAATCTTTGCATGAAAGAATTTCTTTCTCCCTGAGGCAACACTAGCAAGTTAGTGCAGCTCCCTCGAAATACATAAATGCTGTATTTAAAATTAAATGTATAGCATATGGAGGACTGGAGCTGTGCTCTGGAAAGCAACCCCCTCACCCACCCAAAGGCACTTGGGTACACAAACATACATCCCAGTGAAACCTGGTAAATGTGACTGGGAAAATGTCAGAATACAGACATTTCCTGTAGATTTTTAACTCATATCAAGACACAGACTTGTGTAAAAGATACCACAGGATCCACAACTGATTTTGAATAACAAGCTCAGAGCATGATGAACACAATGAAGAAGTCAATTCAGCAGTGTTTAATACATGAGCACTCGTCCCCTTATGGAATACATTACTTGGCTTTTCCTAATGATACTGAATTGAATTCACACACAATCACACTGAATCACTGGGCTGGAAGAGACCTTCAAGATCAAGTCCAACCCAGCCCCAACACCTCAACTAGACCATGGCACTGAGTGCCACATCCACTCTTTTTTTAAAAACATCCAGGAATGGCAACTCTACCACCTCCCCAGGCAGACCATTCCAGTACTTTGTCACCCTTCCAACCCCAAGACAAACAAGCTGTGAGTGACACATAACTTTCCTGGGAAATGAAGGCTCAGTTCTGTGTACTCAAGTGTAGATCTGGTTTCAGTAATATTAGGGATAAAACTCTACCTGACATCAGTACAGTGCACAAAAGAGAGCATTTACAAGCCACTTATAAAAACATAAAATGTGCATGATGCTGTGCCTGCAGATTTAAAATCACCTATTTTTAATGAGTCTTGTGGAAAAAAAAAAGTCTTGTGTATATAATTCAGATTCAAATTTAAAGTAGTTGACCTACTTTAAATTGTTTTCAGTTTATCATGTTAGGAAAAATATTCTAAAACTGTAACCTCAGATGATCAAAAAATCCTGACCCCAAACCTTCAAAATAAAAAAGCAGGGTATGGTGGTTTGGTCCCTGAACCCACCAAGCTTTGATCAAGGTTTTTTTGTTGCAGCAGTATTTCAGAATCACATGAAAATATGAACCACACTTGTTGGTTGACTTCCATTCCCATCACTTTAGAGGGAGTCTGCTTTTCTGCAGAATGATTTAAATACAATTCTCTGACATTCAGAACTGAAATGCCTGTTCCTGTGTGAAATACGAGAACTCATTAACTTGGGAAGTCTATTAATTTGTTTGACAAATCTAGATGTATTACATTTTCGGTGTACATTTTTTCATAAACTAATACTCCCTATTTAAAGCATATTTCTATTTTAATTTGCATTTTTATACTTACTTTCAAGTAATTTTATCATTGGTAGGGATTATTGCTGGGTTCAGGACTCAAATCTTACTACAATATAAAAAAATGAAGCACTTTTACATGAATACTTTCTCTGCAGAGGTAAAAGGTCAAGCAGAGTAGCACTAGACAGGAGAAAATGAATTAGTAAACTGAAGGAAAGATAATCAGTCTGGTTTCAAGCTTAACCTTCTATTCTTTACTGCAGTGAGGTTTTTTCCCTTCTTTTTTTGAACTTCTAAGAGCATGCCAATTCCATGTTCCAGCTTGCTGTGCTACTGCAGCAGAAACTACATAAATAGACAAAATCTCTAAGAATCACACCACCTTACAAAACCCACCTCTGCCCCTCAGTCACTCCCTCTGAAAAAATCTAGAGCAAAGAAATACACTTTGTGTTGAAAATCAGGAAACTGAGGTCCTGGCAAGTTGACAGGTAAAGTATATTTATCTTCCCCAAAAACATGACTGTGTGAATAAGAAGTGCTCCCAAATGTGAGCAGTCAGCTGCCTCCCTGGATGTGACTGTAAATACTGTGCTCAAATGCAGAATCATAATATTTACAAATAGAAATTACACACAGCATGTCCTTCAAAATCTCTCTGCCATTGTCTACAGGCTTTTGTGGTAAACAAACTAGCACAAACAGTGGGTAGTAAAAGTGGTCTAAAAATAATTTTATTTTTTGCAAATGAAGCAGTATTAGCAACAGCCATTGCTCTTGTGTTGAGACTGCTGTTTTATTTCATTTCTTACTTTGACTTCATAAACCAAATAAATACATTTTACTTCACAGATTGAGGAAAATCTGCAAATATCAACTTTTTTATTTTTCACTTTTCAAGCTTTGGAAAGCTTATCTAAAATGTCCCTACACCTTGTTATATGAATAACTTTATCTCTGAACTTTCATATATTTAAAAAAAATGTCAGGAGAGATTTAACGTGGCAAGTGCCTCCAATACAATTTAAATGTATGTTTCTCAACTCAGGGAAATTGGGATTCCCCAACAATGTTACTTATAAGTTTTGCATTGAGCTATCTCAAAAAAAACCACGTCCTTTTTTTTACCCTTTTTCATCTGTTTTCTTATAATAGCCTCCAGTATTTTTCATCTATCAGCTATAAAACATTATAGTTATTCATTACATATGGCCTTGGCATACTTGTTATAGCTACCTAGAGTACATTTCAATACCAGAATACATTTCTCAGTTTAATACACTACTAATGAATCAAATAAAATCCAAGTGGTTTGGGGCTTCAGCTGACACTAACTTATTACCCCTGTAATCACATCATGATTAGAAGTGGCTCTGCAGCTTTTGCTCCTTGTTCAGGACCTGCAGTGAAACTCACCACAGTATTCTTGCTCGGGGGTTTAAAATTACTTCCAAATCTCAGAAAATGTATTTACATGTACATTGGAAATTATTTTTTCCAGGGAGGTCGTGTTATGCTAGCCACCACAGAAGCCCAAAAATCAACATCCAAAAATGCCTATTCAAATATACATCCACAATTATTTTTGTGGCATTTTAAAGACAGTAGATTGCTTCATTAAAATACTTCACACCAGTCCTCCTCACCAGAGACCAGCCCAGAACCAGAAACTCCTGACTGAGGCGTGGGGGCGGGCAGCTGTTCCCATGCCAAATATATTCTCAAATCCTTTAACAACCCACACTAAAGACATTCTTCATTCATTCAACAACATTTCTTATAAAGGCACATGGAAGAAAAAAGAGAAAGGTTCAGAGCAATGCCTAGTCCTTTGCAGTGGACCATACAAAGAAAAAGACGTGGACTTGAGGGGTGAAGGAATAGTTTTATGAAGCTATTTCTCTGCAGTCAAATGTAGCACAGCTGCAAGTCACTGTTCTACAACAGCTAAAACTTAATAAAATGTTTCTATGGGGTAATGCCAATGAAAATATTCACAGTACTTTAAAGAGGAGTCATTAATTATCTGCAGGTCATTACCAAATGTTAGGACCTAGTACTAAAAATACATATGGAGGTAAACAACAGTGTTTTGTGCACATGAAGCTACTTAAGGACATAAGATGCTCACTACCTACGCTTCCAAGAAGCAGCTTACTGTTTTTGACAGCAAAGTGAAGAGTTATATTCTAGGAATTGAAATTAATTTCTTTTATAGCATTATTTTTCAGCCAGTACACTACTAGAAGGCATTAATAAGGAAGGCCTATTTAGTTCTCAATTACCCAAGGATGGCATATTTCAGAAGAGCCTTAAGAGTTCAGTTTTGGATTTTCAGGGGGTATTTTTTCTTTTTGTGGTTATAGAGCATGCAATAAGTACCCACAGCAGGCACAGAATACAAGAGTTGTTATCAGCTCAGAGAAACATTATAATCAGGTTTTCATTTGTTCAGCAGAAGTTCAAAACCAGGATGTCTCGTGTTGAACATCTGCACCTGCTGTACCACACGACAGTGGGAAACAGGTTTTAGAGCTTGAGGTGAAGAGACCCAACTCCTCACACAACACCTGAGTGTGCTGGTGGCTGTCTGTAATTGACTCTTTTTAACTACAGAAGCAGGTTCAGCCTCACTGCAATGCATCCTGCAGGGAGAGGAAAATGAGAAAACTGACTGTGGTACCTCTAATGAGTAGAATACTTCAGCACATATTCAAATTCACTGTTTGTAAGGAATCTATTTACTTTAAAATAGGCAAGCAAAATCTCTGTCAATGGGCAGAATAAACACTATCTAGAGTGGAGCCATTTGTAACATACTTTAATTGGCAATTTTCCCTTGATGACTAATATAACATCTTTCATATGAGGATTCTGCCGCTCTGTGATTTTCTGTCCCTGTATTAACAGATATGAAAACCAATGCACAAAATGTATTCTCCTAATAACAGAGCTTAGAATAACACATCCATTATCACAGGGATCACACTTGTTTTCTGTAACCAGATGAATGCAACCAGAGCAAGAAAGTAAAGTAAAATACCACCAAAAAAAAAAAAATCAGCATATTTGCCTCAGAACAGATGGCAACACAAAATTATATTTAATTTCATTATTTTGATTTTTAAAATGGCTTTTATAGGCTCTGTTCTTCTTCCTTAAACTGGGCAGTACCTGTCCCTTAAAGCTATGTACTGGGACCAATACTATTTGATATCTTCACTGATGACACAGACAGTGAAACTGAGTGCACCCTCAGTAGGTCTGTGGATGGCACCAAGCTGAGGGGTGCAGTTGGTATGGAAGGGAAGGGAAGCTATCCAGAGGGACCTTGACAGGCTCTTTGACAGGCAACGGTTTTAAACTGAAAGAGGGTATATTGGATATAAGGAAGAAGGCTTTTTAAGAGGGTGCATGTAGATTGGATAAAAGGAAGAAGGTTTTTTAAGAGGGTGCATGTCGATTGGATATGAGGAAGAAGGCTTTTTAAGAGGGTGCTGAGAATATCTTGTATAGGTTGTCCAGAGAAGTTGCCCATGCCCCATCTGATGAAAGATGGCTGTCTGGCTGGATGGGGCACTGAGCAGCCTCATCTGATGAAAGATGGCCCTGCCCATGCACTTATTTGGTCTAGATGATCTTTAAAGATCCCTTTCAACCCAAACTATTCTGTGGTTCTATAAGTCTATCATGTTGTATCATATTAAAAAATACACTGGACAATCACAATACTTCATACTCTATTGAGGACACACACATTTCCGTGATTTCATTTTCACTACAATAAACACCCTGCTTTTCTTTATGTTTCCCAGCGTGTTCTTATCAGAAAATCCATCTTTCAAGAGTTTGTCAGTACCAACTAGAGCTGCTTGTAGCAGAATGAAAAAACGCCCCCCTCTTCTAACACATGCATGCATAAAAAAACTCTCATAAATTAAAGTAATGGGACAAACACTGTCATGATACAATTCAGAGCTGTACTGGCTTACTGAGGAAAAACTTGGCTGAGGAAGATCATAAGAAAACAAAAGGCTACAGAAATAATATTTTTAAATCATGGAAGTGGAGTGTAGAAGCTCACAATGGAATAAAAATTAAACAGCTAAATAAAGATAATTACACAAAACTCTGTCCCAAGATCAGCATCATCAGAATGTGATTCAATGTAAAGAAACACACACTACCAGAAAAAAATAGAATAAGATAAAAATTCTCCCAGGTTCAATGCAAAATATGTTTTCCCCTTAGAGAAAATTGCATAAAAAGCTTCCTCTCTTCAGAGGAGGCAACAGAATGGAAGGGAATGAAAAGAGGCAGGTAAAAGCTCTGCATTTCCAAACATTATTCAAGGTTAGAAAATGAAAATGTTTCATTACAAGGAAAAAAGACAAATCTGATCAAAGTCAGTCAACTCGCTTATTTATATCTCAGCAAACACCTTGGGTCTGCATTTTGTCAATCTGCAGAAAGCAAAAGATTTTTCTGACCTCATAAATTGGCAAGAAATGCCTTGTGTACTGATCTATTCAGCTCAGCAGATACTTGGCACCATTTATCCTGGCTCTCACAGAACCAAATACACTTAGCAGAAGGGTGATTGCTATGGAGTTTCTGAAAGTCAAGAGGAAAAAGGCTCCTTTAAGCCACTGGTGTGCCACAGTGGTGTCATGCTTACCCTGCTCTAACTGCCTGAAGGTAGTTCCACTGAGCACCACGAGGGTCTCAGCCCTGGACACGGCAGAGCTGGGGTACAGCAAGGCAGGACTTCTAAAAAATTGTCAGCAATGTCACGCCAAAAAATTACAGGGAGATGACACCTTGTCCACTGCCTGGAAGCTTCACTCAGCTTCCCAATCATTTGGTGTGCAGATGTCACCACCAAAGAGTTGCAATATAGTGATGTATTGGCATAGAAACATCTAGAGAAAACATGTCTGAACATACAGGAGGGACTGAATCTCATCTGTTAGTCTATACTCACATTTACCTTCCTGGGGAACAACTTACTGTATGAATAGGAAATAAAGAGTTTATTCATTAGGCTAAATGAGATTTTACAGCATCACATTCACTCACTCAGCTAAGTATGAATGCTGGCAAGGTCTATGTATGGGTTATATACTTGGACTAGACTGCAGACAGTATTTACTATTTCTTAAATTATGTTAGCTTTTTTTAAAAAATATGTATTTTTGAAGAAACCTCTTCTAAAATTTTCATTCTAAAGTTTAAAACTGTGGAGTCTCTCTCCCATAATGGGACTGGGTCACACACACACACTGATCCTGAAGCAAACATGTGGCTAAGGAGGGAGCTTCTCCCACATACTGTTTCTAAAACCAGTACAACTATTTTGTATCTTCCATATGCATTACCTCTTCAGAGCACATCTAACCTCAGACTCCTTTTAACTTTGTTTTCTGTATCCTGATGTTTTCCTTTAAATAAATATTAGTATGGTCAATTGGCTTCACTACATTACTGCAACCTCTGGAGTGAGCAGGACTGGCCACTGAGCACATGCTGTGACAGATACCCTTTAAAGCAAAAATAAAAGGCTGTCAGAGAAGATGCACCTGGTTTTTATTTAAGATTTCAAATTACCTCTTCAATGGTTTCTGCTTGCTGACAAGCAAATGCATGACCCAGGAATCAGCAGCTAGAATTACCTATTTGCTGAAAGTGTGTATTTGCTGACTTAATGTGTTTATCATTTATCACATACACAGAGGAGTTGACAAATACAATCTTCTTGTCCTTAGTAATTTTGTGGAGTAAGAAATAACTCAGTTCATTCTTCTTCCTTACTTTACTTGTTCGTAACTATGGTACTGTGCCAAAAAACAGCTCACAGCTATTTCCCTTCTCCAACATACAAAGTCAAAGTAAATTTCCAGCTGGCAAATAAAATGCAATGTTGATTAGGAATGCAATATATTTGAAACATTTGACCTTTAAAGCACAAAAATCCTGCATCTGAAATATAGTTTGTCACATATCCAGAAAGCCATATCAAATCAGGAAACACAGTTGTTAAAGCTGACTAATGGTGACTTTGCATTTTCATGATTTATGTATATATGTGTGATAGTCCTAACTTTGTGCAAAGAACACTGCAAGTTCTTGATTTATGTTCTACTTTGAAACCTCTTATGGAATTATGTCATATATATAACAATTATGTTTTACTAAGATCTGGGATTTTACCTTCAAACTAATGAAGTGCATCAAAGAAGACAACTGAGAGCTTGACACTGAAATACACTCTAAATATTTCCAGTTTCATACTATCAATAATTGTCGTGTCTCAAGTCATGAAACTCTAAATTTCCTTCATTTTATTTAGAAACAAGTTCTAGACAAGTCCTGACAAGTTCTAGAACGACCTTAAAATTCTTTTCCCATGCTAAAACAATCTGATTTGTGGGCTCAGATATTTTCTGTAGGGTGTCTAACAGTACGAAGCACAAAAATCCCAAAACACTGGATATGAAAAACCTTTAGTTATGTACCATTCTGTGACTTAAATTCAACTCATTTCCTCATTCTGCATAAGTGTGGACTCAAATTCTATCCATATGGTGAGGAAGGCTTATTCAGATCTTATGTTTCAGAGGTTACTGCAGCAGTTATCTATACCCAGGACTTCCTCTGGTTCTTGGGGGAAAAATAAAGGTGTGAAAAAGGGGAAAATCTACAGATATGCACAAGTTCTTCAGTTCTTCCCCTTGTGTTACAGGATATTATGAAATTATGGCTATGATGGTAAAAAATAAAGCAGGCAAATTCTTCTTACAAAGCCTATTATGCCAACAATAGGCTGAATATTATTCCCACTGAACACAGGCAAGCTCATAGTAGAGGCTCCCAGTTAACTGTATGATAGTTGGAACACATCCTGGGATTCAGATTCTCCTCTTAGAGAATAAAAACATTTACTTTTTATCCCAATCCTGCTATAAAAACACTGGAAAGAACTTTGTACTGATGCTAATAAAAAATAAGCTCCTTCCAAATCTAATTTTTGTATTTTGTTTATTTGAATGCACAAACCCACTCGCCAGTAGAGGGGGTATAGCTCAACCATTTCTCCTGCTAGAAAGGGGCTGTCACAGTACGAAGGAGAGGACAATATGAAGAACAAGAGGTTGTGCAAATGTACATGCCTTTAGAAAGAGGAGCTGCAAGGGGAGAAGGGCTTCTGGAATGCACTAGGAAAAAGCAGTAGGAAAACAAATATTAATTTCAAGCTTTTAGCATTTTAATATAAGCCAACTAAAAGACAGAAAACATCATGAGTACCTTCAACTGATTTCAGACTGAAACCTCTTCTGCTAAGTATTTTACCCCAACAGTGTAAATATCCTACTTATTTTGAATGCAGAAATTCTGTGAGTCAAAAAATTCCAGGAATAGACCCAAGCATCATGTAATTCAATGAGTTTCAGCATTACAGCAAAATAAGATGTTGATGTATTCTCCTTGAGAAATCATGGGCAAAAAACTTAATACCATTACATGAGTCCAATCTAGTTGAAGTGGAACACTTTTATGACACTTTGCTATGTCCCCATTGGTAACAGCAAGTCCTGGTGAGGAAAATTCCCTCCCAAAAAAGGGAACACACCTCAAGGTCAGACAGGAGATGTGTTTTTATGCTGCAGAATTCCTGGTTGCTGCCAAACTAACTGCAACTAGCAAAAGGGAAATTTTTCAGATTTCCAAAAATATGCCTGAAGAATGTTGACAAATACATGAGCTGTCATTGACAAGCAAGTTCAGGCTCAAACTACCAAACCAATCTCCTCTTTAAGAGGTCTGGGGTTTTGAGTAACTATATTAAACATTTTTATGTGAAGACCTCACAAATACCTTTGAGGCCGAGGTGTGGTTGCCCAGCACTTCCCAAATTAGACTCTCAGGTCATGATTCAAGAAACCTCTTTAATAAGTGCTCAATTACTAACCCAAATGCATATGTGTTATTCTGAGCTTCAAAGTTGGACTCTGGAACTGGCAGCACTCAATGCAGGAAGCCCTTTCTGAGTTTGCTCCAGCCCCGTAAGTGAAGCTCGCCTTGCAGAGCCTTTCTGGAAGGATCCTGGTCAGGTATCAATTCTGTTGAAGCTTTGTAACACTTCAGAGAAATACCCATCTTTTCTCAGACTTCAGCTGTGCAGTAGTTTAAAATAAAAGAACAACCTTCCATGATGTCCTAGAAAGTTAAAAGCCTTTGTTACAGACCAGAGCAATTCACGTATAAAAAGTGAAATACCCTGATGCTACAGGACAAACTATTCCTATATTTTAGAAGTGATATAAATTCCAGTATCAAGTCTTACAGTCCATGGCTTCACATGGATTTAAAAGGGTGTAATTCAGGACAGCATTAGCTCTGTTGTCACCACTCAGTTTGAATAGCTAAAACCAGTATGACACAGGCAACCATGCACATCTGCTCTATTCATGTAACTGCGGGGGGCTTTATATACATAAATTTTGTGTAATATAGGCATCAATCAGTTAAAAAAGCAAAGTGTCCCTGTGCTACATAGTTCACTTTATCTCTGTTAATGATATTCAGGGCAACCCCAAGAGGTGGTTCTTTGTACAGGTCACATACATATGTGATGACTGCAAAGATGATCCAAACATATTTAGAAATAATTTTGCCCACAGGAGAGGCTCTTTGCCCAGACTACACTGCACAACCAAAGGCTTGTAAGTCTGTTCTATCCTCAGAGAATAGAGGAAGGAAAAAAGAGAGAGAAAGAAAGAAACAGGAGAAAATAATGCAGTAAAGAACTAAATTATTTATTTTCTTGTACTAGGCTAAACAGACACAAGTTCTGCCTGAGAGTCTCTCTTAATCTCTCCAGTTGCTCCATTTTTCCCTTAATCTTCTCTAATTGCAATATTCTCAGATAGTCCTTGTCTCTAGTAAATTGCACCTTGCAGCTCACATGCAACCCAGAAGAGGGGGAAGAAAGGACAAAGACAAAGACCAAAAAAAGGTCACACAATTTTCAGGACTTAAAATGTGTATTCATATTAAATTCTTCTCAAGTGCCAGGAGGCTAATTATATAATTAACAGAAAATCTGACATTAAATGAGTTAATTTTGTTCTCCTCAGTGTGGGTAACATCTCCATTTGAAATTTCCTTTCAAATTGTTAATTAATTTTTCTAATACAGACCATAATGCTCCCAAGTGAGGGAAACTGAAGGGAAACGTGTTTTGATCCCAGGAGCTCCACTGCCTAACAAATTTAAAGGATCAACACTGAATGGAGGAACATCTAGTTCCTTTGTAATTAAAGCAATAGGGAGACCCATGGCCAGTTTGCTGCAGAAGCTTTCCATGATAGTTCCTGGAAAAAGCTGGAGGTAATCTGTTCAAAGGATGTGTTGTGGCTTTAGGGTCTCTGGCTGTATTCATAGCAGTCTGTATGGAAATCTGAGAGATCTGGGTTCAGTTCCTGACTGTCAGAGGCTCCTGGGTCATCAAACAGGGCAGAAGAGTCAATTAATTTCATTATGTCTCATTTCCAGTTGTAACTTGAAGATATAAAGCTCCTTTATGAGGGGGGGAGGAGAGGGAGAACAATCAATTACAAAATATTTAAGAATGACTAACTGAAATCCTTCCCTATGAACAAATGAAAACAAACAAACAGACAAAAATACCTCATTTTAATTAATTAAGAGGAAAAAGATATCAGTAAATATATATTTCCAGCAAAATAACCTGGTTTACTGGAAAAAATATTTTGAGTTAAAATGAAAAAAAAAAAGGAATGAATGGCAAATTTCACCCAGTTCTGCTCATTTAGGATTACTCACAAGTACAAGGATTTGAAAGAAATAAATCTGTAATTATACTGAGACTTTGTTTCACACACAGGCTGCAGTTCCCTGAATAACTTCACCTTATTTACTGCTACTGAGAGCAGCAGTCCTGCCCTCCCTGTTGTCCATGATTGTGTGCTCCAGCTCTCTTGTTTGTGCTGGCATCAGTGCTCGGGCAGCTGCGCAGCTGGACTGAAAATTAATCTGACTACAGAAAAAAAGGTTTTTTTTTTTAGCTAAAGCAGCTCTCTGAAGCGACAAGCCGTGTGCTGATACAGAGAGAGGCAGCGATGAATGGCTGACGGATAAAGGAGAGCCAGGGACAAACTCAGTGACCCCAGGGACTTAAATAGGCTTAAATCCATCATGAAACCACTTCCTCAGTCTTATCCCCACTGGCCAGAGGATCCTTTTCTATCTTTGGTGGGGGAGAGCATCTTTGCACAGACAGGAGGCTAAGGAGTTACTTCCCACAGATACTGCTTGTACACACATAGGAAATACAAAGATATTCAAGACAATTTGTCCTGGAATAAAACAAAGGTAAATGACATTTACCATGGGACAGACTCTGGCCAAGGCCAGTCATCACCAGGGCATTGCATGTGCTTGGCTTATGTCCCTTTCCTAATACTCTTTTTTATTTAGCAGAAAATATACAATAACTCAATATAGTAAGTCCCCAGATAATGTCAGGAAAAGATTTATTTGACTCAAATTAACCAAGTAAAAGGGATCATACATCTGACTTAATGAAGGGGAAAAAAAAAGTGGTTTTGGTCCATAAAAAATAATTTGTCCAGGGAAACATTCTAGAAATGACAATCTAAATATTCCTACAAGGGATCCCCAGTATTACAAAACTTGTAATATTTTCTCCTTCTGTGTGCCTTTGACTAAGTACTGATTTTAATACAAACATAATTTGAATAATCTCACACTTAATTCTGAAGAGGCTTACTTTCCTAAAATTCAATTTTGACAGTAAATGTTTAGTCCTAGTAAAAAATTTTACTTCTCTGCTTCTGGTGAAAACTTTAAAAAAGGGTCCCAAGTGACATTAGCTGCAGATTCCTTGCACACTTATAAAATATTTTGCAACAGAAGTGTTGTAGAAAGTAAAGTATCATTTTACTGCATGTCAAAACATAACTCAGTAATACCCTTAACTTTAATTTTTAATGATGCAAATACCACATTGATACTTCATCCTTGTCTTGATTACATTTCTAATACTCTTTTATGAGCAGCTTAAAAACAGCAGAGTAAGAACAATGTCTTTATGTGATTTAAAAGCACCAACAACTGAAATGAATCTTCTGTGTAGTCATGCTTAAATCAATTAAATAGATCCAGATCTAAGTAAAGTTCTCTAATTATACTTCAATTACTACCCAAGCTTTAAAAAAAAATAAAGAGAAAAAAAGCTAGAAGTTATCAGATGCTTCATCTTCCTTGTTATTACATTGAATATGCAATTTTAAAAGGCATCGTATGTTAAAAGACACCAATAAGGAGTTCTTCATTTATGCCAAGTGAGCTGATCATTTCTTAATGATGAAAGTATTTCTCTGAGCAGGAACACTTAAATAGAAATGTTCACAATCTCCTTCTCCAGCTAATTAAAAGCACTCGGTCTGATTAAACATAAGTCTGAACAATGTTTTCCACCCCTATCCTTCCCCATTCCGTAATAAATCAGTGCTCTTGAGTGAGCCGAGGCTCTTGGTTTAAGTACTGACCCTAAACTAATTCTATTTTTATTATTTTAAGAGTTCTTAAAAAATATTAGCTCAAGTGAAGAATGAAGGCACGAAGTCTTTGCAGAAAGGCCTAACAGATGCTGCCAGCACAACACTGTAATGAATGGCCACTTCCACAGAAGGGAACAGATAACATTCTGTGCTGAGCGGTCGCGTGGGCCACTCAGGAACTGGAAGGGAATGAGCTGCTTCCCTCCACCAGACCTGTGTTCCTCCCCCCCCCACCTCCCTGCTTCATGCATACCAGGCTAGGGCTGAGGTGAACGTGGTTGAATTAACATACTACATACGCTTTTCCCTCTTTTATCAAATTAATTTACCTGGTTAACTTTTTTAGTTGTAAAAAAATTAATCAAGCCATGCCACAAAGAACAGTACTGCTATTTAAGCTATTGATAAACAGAGCTTTTAAAACAGTTTTGTTTCAGGTAATAAGTGTTTGTAAACATATCTCAGAGCTGTACTTCATTCTCCTAAAGTAAAAATAATAATGTTTTTAAATATATTGTCTTAAATTTTTTTAAATGTTACCACTGTAAATAATAAAGAAGCCAGAGTTAGACTGTGGTGTACCTTTTAGTACTTACAATACTATTTGATGTTAAATTTTTAGTGCTATGAAAAACCTTTTTGTTCAAAAGCTAAGAATTATGCATGCAGTATATTTTCAAAGGAAGCCCTAGTCCATATGAGCAAAACACCACACCACCAATTTTGCTCTCTGCAAAAATAGATGTCTTATGATCATAGCCTGCTAATGAAATCTTGTCTTAATTTTGCCTGTGGAGTTCCCATTCACATTATGCAGCCTGAGAGATGATTGAGACACAAGAAATATGATAATTATTACTTTTCATAAAAGGCAGAAAGCATAGCTGTAAGATTACCTTCTAAAATGCCTCCAGCTATCTAAATTCAGAATAGCACCTTAACAAGGGCAGAAGGTAACACCTCACAGTATCAGAGATTGGGAGGGAAAGACAGGAGTTTAGAGGAAAATAGCAGCTCTTCTTTCTTGAATTTGTAGCCTAAAAAGTTTGAGGTAATTGTACCACTAACAGACCATGTTTAATCTTTGAAAGTACATTTGACAGATCAAACACAGAAACTGTAAATTACCAGTAATGTCAGCAATCTTTCCATTTAACTATCAGTGTATCAAACCACAAACTCAGAGAACACAATAATAACTTGAAGATAGGAATCTAAGGAGACGCAGACTGTGTATTTATTTGGTTCTCAAGTACACGGTTAAGCTGCAAAAGACAAATATGTTTGGTTTTCTCAGCAATAACAGGGATATAAAAAGAGGCATATGCAAAAACTAGAACACTGAGTGCCAGAACAATTACACTTCCCAAACACTGCAGGTACAGAGCCAGATGCAAAAGAGCATTTTGAGCTGGAACACCCGCATGAAGGGAATGACTGAGGGTTATTTCAGTGCAGCTACTGGAGAAAGGGGAGTAGCCCAAAGGCTGATCTCACTTGTGCTCCAGTGCACTCTGCCTGGCTGATCATGACCTTGAAGGAAGAATGGGACCAAGTGCAGTATGGAGATGAGTAGTGCTGGAACACCTGGCTAAATCTTCTGTACTTCAGAGAGCACCCATGGGTCTATTCCTGGTATTAAAATATTGGGATGTGAGCTTATTATTTTTGAAAAAGTTTTGCGGAATCATTTTTAAGCCTGGGAGTCTGGTCTGGTCAAAACCTGACAATTTCAATGAATTTACTCACAGGTGCATTATTTTGATACCAAGACATTTCTACTTGGAAAAGGCTCTATAGGGCTTTAATGATAATTGCAGCAGTGTAGCTATTCCCTTTGCTAAAGCAAAAAAAACCCCATGAACATAAGGAACCTCTGTATCAGAATAAATGAACTACATGATGACAACTGTTTTAAATACATGTATGGATTTAATTAAAGTGATAACATTTTATAATGTAAATAACACAAAAACAATCAATGATAACCAGCCATAATTTAGGCTGTAAAAAAAATAATAAAACCAGGCAGTAAAACCATGTGCTATTTCAATTACAACGACTTCTGGTTTCCCTGATGTTGAAGCACTTCATACAATACTGCATTTTCAGTGCTCAGTGTTGAAGTCTACACAGGAGAATCAAGACCCTACACCAATGTGTATGGTCTTATTACTTTTCCTTCTTTTTCTCTCCCATGAAGTGTCTCTGTGAAACAGGATTCTTTAAAATTGTTTCTTATCAATCAGAGCCCACGGTTTGCAATCCATACATCACACCCTGTGTAAGATTGCTACTGTAACTTTGTTTAAATTTTTCACACCACACATCTGCAAAGTCTACACTACTATCTAACCAAACACCACATCCATTTTTAATGGACAGGATAACATGTCTCTTGCTTGCTTTTCTTGTGACAACAGAGCAGTGCCCCATACAACTTGAGGCCAGTTTACTACGGGATGACTGAGGACGTTTCCTGCAGCAGCAGGAGATGAGCATGTGTTTGGCATTATATGTATGAAGGGATGTGGGTCCAGCAATGCTGAGGGTCATTACTTCTCACCCTAAATGCCTGGAGTCCAGACTGAGCCTCTCAGGACTGGGCTGGGTGCCTGAGGTCCCTGCCTGTGGGAGAATAGGATGCCTCAGAAAGGAATCCAGAGCAGACAGTAAGGTTGAGCTGGGAGCTGTTGAAACTAGCCAAGAAAAACACTACGGGAAGGGTGTGCCTCAAATTCTTCTCCTTTTGCAGCTTAGGTATCTTTTTTTTTTTTTTTTTTATTGTAATTTAAGGAAGTGCTTATGCTAGT